>JAYJMB010020369.1:24212-36359 GCA_036873735.1 Pouteria campechiana
TGTAGGCATATTAATACTTTGGGTTTGAAGCGCATTTTCGTGCAAATGATAAGTTCATTACTTGCTTTAATAGTTATTGTATTTGTTACTTGTCTCTAAACATCTTATGGATGACATTGTATTACTTTGAAGCATTTACATAAACAATATTAGATTTATTTTCTTTTATTCTACTATATGCATGTCTTATTACTTTGTGTATTATCTATGTGATAGCCCATATTTCAATAATAATAGCCACTAGGCATGTTGATTAACTCTCTCACATGAGTGATCTCTCTGATGCTTGAGTAGCAGGTAGGATGAGACTTTGGATGTATTGCTTTTGATCTTATTCTTAAGTGATGGCCTTTGTGTAAAAATCGTTCTATAATTTTATAAGCTCCTCTAATGAAAAGAGATGAGACTACTTACTTAGTTGAATGCAGAGAATTTTCACACCTCTATATAGCCTAGGACAATTAGACACAAGTTAGACAAGAAGATGTTTATATAACACCTGTCTTGAAAAATGAGCAAGTCAGATGTGAGTGGGAGCATCTGGACAAGGTCCATAGCATGCATTTCATACTGCATGTGTTTAAGTCAATCAATTTAAAGGAGTGACCAAATAAATCCCTACTTCGGCATTGTGTGAGCCTTGTAGATTGTTTGAATCCTAATAATACCTTTTAGAATTTAGGTCTATGTCATGAAATTAAAACTTGGTATTGCCACCTTAGTCTGCATCCAAGGAGCATATCGTATTGCTCCAGTAGACCATTTTAGGAAAGCAGTTGAGTTAAGATGAAGTGACATGAGATTCTAGAGAAAAAATTATCTGATTTACATGGTTAGTTTGTATCTCATTACCTAGGCGTGAATATTTATTGTTTAGTATGGTAATGAGTACAAACAAACAAAGATGATTCAAACACATTCATATTTAGTGATTGAGGGATCAGAGATGTTTGAATCTTATATGATATGATAATTTGGGGTATAACAATATTTCATAAGGTAGCTACTATGTTAGATTGATGATGGCTTAATATAATACTCCTTAACTTTGTGTTTTCTTATTTTGGTTGCACATTCCATTTCCCTTTATGAAGAGATAAAATTGGTTTTAAATGTTTGCTATATGATGGTGTACACTATGTGAGTGTGTACAAGTGGGAGTTATTGCATGATATTAAAAATTATATATATATATATATATCCACACCACAAGTTGGGGCAAAATACGTAGGTTGCTTTTAGAGAGTGGTTATCTAATTAGTTTAGGATACTAAAGATAAGTTCTTTATAAAAAGGGAAACCCCTTTTGCTATACGAGGGATGAATGCAAGAAAACCCTAGCACATTTAAGCCACTACTCTTCTCCCTAAAATAGTTAGGGCATTCTCTATGTTCCAATTAGAGTTCTCTAGGATCATCATCATCATCATGTATTTTCTGTTGCAAACTCTGGTAGCCTACATTTCATCTAAGTAAGTCTTCTGCAGATCGATTTTGGTTGTAATCACATCAAGCACAAGAGGTACGTTTTCTATTTATGATCCTTGAATATCATATGTTGATTAATTATATTATTTCTTTCACAAAGAAAGGCTTGATTGCTTAAGTCAATATGACCATTAATCATATGTTTCCTTTGCACCTTCATAATACAACTCATTTGTGTTTTTCTACTAAGATGAAGGATTTAGCATGGGTTTGGCATCTTTGCTATGGACATCTTAAATTTGGTGGTTTAAAGACTCTACAAAAAAACAACATGGTAGTAGGTCTTCCAAAATTTGCCTGTCCCTTGGATGTTTGTGAAGAATGTGTTGTTAGCAAGCAACATCATGATCCCTTTCCAAAGGAAAAATCTTGGAGAGCAAAGAAGGCATTGGAATTGGTTCACTCTGACATTTGTGGAACAATAAATCCAACATCTATTGGAGGTAAGTGGTATCTCATTACCTTCATTAATGATTACAGTCAAAAAACATTGGTGTATTTTTTATAGGAGAAATCTAAAGCATTTCTAGCCTTTAAAAATTATAAAGCATTGGGGGAGAAAGAAGCTAGGAGCTCAATACAGGTTCTTTGCACTGACCATGGAGGAGAATAAAACTCATGTGTCAAAAATATTTTCTCAGTATATTCATCATCTTCTTCATTACAATCATTTGCTACAAGTATATAAATAGAAGAGATCTTCTATTTTTGGCTATACAAATAAAATCCCTATAATCATGCTCTTACGTGATGGAAAGAATTTCTTTCCATCCCTCTTCCTATAATTCCTCATATCTACCCATATATTACAACTCACGCCAACAATATGAATTCACAAATTTTTGTGAGACATAAGGCACATGAAGGCAACTACCAAATCCTTACACACCATAACAAAATGGTGTCTCCGAGAGGAAGAATCACACAATTCTTAACGTGGTATGAAGCCTATTGACAAGGAGTGGTGTTCCAAAGAATTTTTGGCCAGAAGCTGTAAATTGAAGTGTCTATATTTTGAATAGAAGTCTAACACTTATTGTTCAAAATAAAACTCATAGGAAGTATGGAGCAAACAAAGACCAAATGTAGAACAACTAAGAATTTTTGGGTGCATTGCCTATGCTTATGTTCTAGATAAGAAGAGGAGAAAGTTAGATGACAAAGGAAAAAAATACATTTTTCTTGGTATTAGTGGGCAGTCAAGCTTACAAGCTTTATAATCCTAACATCAAGAAAATCATTATCAGTCGTGATGTTATTTTTTATGAAGAAAGATTTTAACCATGGAATGACAATGTAACATAACAACAGATCCTAGTAGATTTTGATGGTAAAAATGATGAGAAAAGTTAGTAGTCTATTGAAAATGTGCAACAACTAGCAACCACTCAAAATGTTCCAATAGCTAATCAAAACCCACTTGCAATTGAATCACGAAGGCCACAACATGTTCGAAGAAGGCCAACATGGATGACTAATTAGAAGATAACTGGAGTTGACAAAGGTGATGACCCACTTTCGCATTTACTTTGTTTTCATATTGCGATCCTACCATTTTTTGAAGTAACTATCAAAGAACTAAAATAGAGAAAGGTTATGGATGCTGAAATTACAGCCATTGAAAGAAATGATGCATGGGAGCTTTGTAATCTTCCTAAAGGGCAGAAGACAATTGGTGTAAAATGGGTTTACAAGACAAAGCTGAAGGAGATGGTGAGGTTGACAAGCACAAGGCATGCTTGGTAGCTAAGGGCTACAAGTAGGAGTTTGATGTTGATTATAAAGAAGTCTTTGATCCAGTTGCAAGGCATGCTCATGGCCTATCTTCCAATTAGACATAAAATTAGCATTCCTCCATGGAGATTTGAAGAAAGAGGTATTTATCAATCAACCCCCTAGTTATGTGAAACTTGGCAATAAGCATAAAATGTATAAGTTAAAAAAAAAGCTTTATATGGATTAAAACAAGCTACACATGCTTGGTATAATCATATAGAAACATATTTTTTGAAGGAAGGATTTCAAAAATGTCCTTATGAATATACACTTTTTATAAAGATTGAAGATGGAGGTCTTTGTTTGCTTGCATGTAGATGATTTAATCTACACTAGAAATAATATAGCCATGTTTGGAAGTTTTAAGAAATCCATGATGGATAAATTTGAGATGTCTGATCTTGGCATGATGCATTACTTTCTTGGCATCAAAGTAGTGCAATCTTTTACTAAAATTTCTATTTCTCAAAAGAAGTATGTGGAAAAAATCATGGACAAGTTTTAGATGAAGGATTGTAGTCCTATAAATACTCCATCAGAAGTTGGGTTGAAGCTTATGAAAAATTTTGAAGGAAAGATGATTGATAGCCTTTTCTACAAACAAATTGTAGCAAGTTTGATGTATTTAACAACAACAAGACCAAATATTATGCATATTGTAAGTCTTATTAGCAGGTACATGGAAAATCCAAGAGAATAACATCTCTTAGCTACCAAAAGGATCTTTCGATATTTGAAAGGTACTGTTGATTTTGGATTGTTCTATAAGAAGGGAACCAAGTCAGATTTGATTGGGTTCACTGATAGTGACTGTCTTGGAGATATAGATGATCAAAAGAGCACTTTCGGTTATGTTTTCATATTCGGTACTATGGTAGTTTCATGATCATCAAAGAAACAACCCATTGTTACCTTGTTAACCACTGAAGCTGAATTTGTTGCTGCAACAACTTGTGCTTGTCAAGCTATATGGCTTAGGAGAATTCTTGAGGAGCTACATTCTGAGCTAGAGGGAGCCATTGCAATTTGCTGTGACAATAGCTCTGCAATTAAACTCTCTAAAAATCTAGTTTTGCATGGTTGAAGCAAACATATCGATGTAAAGAATCATTTCTTGAGGGATCTCTCAAATGATAGAGTCATTAATCTTGTTTATGATAAAGGTGAGGACCAGATCGCTAACATTTTAACCAAGCCTCTTAAGTTTCCTGCATTTAAGAAGCTCAAGAAGCTACTTGGGGTTTGCACATGGAACTTCAAAGTTTAACTCTTATTGAACTAAATGTTATGTCTCAAACTTTCAGTTTAAGGGATGAATTGTTGAATAGGTCAAACTACTTCACGTGAGCTCTTAGGTGTTGTCCTAGTCTTAAGGTATTTGCTCAGTTTATGGTAGTATGTGGCCTAGTGTTTAGGTGTTATGTTTACACATTTTGTCTAGTGGTCAATAAGTTGTTGCTATTTTTCTGTTTCTATTTTTTGGGTCATGGATGTATTGCCTATATAATGGCTACTTGTTTGATGAATAAAATAAGTGAGTTACAGTACCTTTCACACATTTTTCTTTTGCTTTATCAAAATAGTTTGTTTCTTTTATCTCTTCCCATTAGATCTCAGAAGTAACATATTTCATCAAATTTTATCAAATTTATTCTATGAAAATTAATCAGAGAAATTAGATTCCGAATCTCAATCTCATATTCCAAATTTCCAATTCAGATTTTATGAACCGCCCATAGACCCAAACCATCATGTTGTTGTCCACCCAAATCAGAAAAACTAGAGTCATTTAATTTTACTTTGTCTCCCCATCAGAAACTCCATAGAAGTCAAAATTTAATAGGCCCAAATTAATTCTGTTTTGGCCTAAAATTAGATAGATGGAATCAAACTTGTATCTAATGAGAAATCAGAATTTTTTTCCTAATGATGTCAAAATCCAGATGGGGAAGGAAATGGCTAGGTTGACTGGCCTTAGCAAGTCAACCTAACTGTGTTGAACACACACTACTAGCGCACCTGACCTAGCCTAATCACATTAGGTGGGCAGCACAAGCAGCGATGCATGCAAACGATGATGGGCGATGGCAGTGGAGCAGCAGACGGTGGTGCAGGGCAATGTACAGTGGTGATGGATTTTCTGGTAATTGGGAAGAAGAAAGGTTTTGAACTTCTTAAGATAATTTTTAAATGGACTGTCAAAAATGAAATTGAGATTTTGAGGTCCCTGGAAATCAGATTTTTATGAATAAATAATCAATTTTTACATTTTCAGGTGTTCTAATTAGATGGATAGATCAGATTTTTCAAAACATGACTAGATCTTCAGATTTTGTGTGAACAGATTAGAAGGGCTTAGATTATATCTCTTTTATGATTGATTTGGTCCATGAGATCAATATGAGATATTTAGATTCCCTATTCCCATTAAATTCTTGTGATTAATGGGTCAGATGATGAGATATCAAGAGAAATTTTTGAAATTTTGAGATGGATGGTTTAGATTATCTGTCCTTTCCGCCTATTGAGTTTCTAAAACTCACAACTTGATTTTTATATTCTCCATATGGTACTAATTAGAGTTATGGAAAAATCAAGGGGTGGATTATTGAAGATCTTTGTGGTAGATTGAAGAAATTATTTTTTAATTTTTATTTACTCTATACCCATTTTAAACTAATTCTAATGAGATGTATGAATGATGTATTCAGACTTGATATAATAAATTGGTCATTCAATAAAGTAGGGTATTTTTTATTCATTTTGTGCATGACTTCTCTTATATTGTATATTATCTAAGGCATAATAGATCTCGGGATTAATCACACTCGGACCCATTATACAACTCACTATTCTGGGCCTAGGTCATGACAGTGCCAAAGATGAAAATTCACATAGTTTATGTGTAATGGTTAAAGTTATAAGAAATAAAAGATCAAGATACTAAAAATAGAGAAATTATGGTAGAAAATGGTGGAATAATTAGTGATATAAATAGAGTCAAATTTACTCGAGTTGGGGTTAACTCAACCTAATCTATTTAAAAAAATTAAAACTCAACCTCAACCCCCCAAACTTATTTTTAAAACTTCAATCCAACCTTAACCCTTATAAAATCTGTTTGAATTGAATTTGGCTTAACAATAATTCACTCAAAATGAAAGCAAAAGAAGACAAATAGAAAACATAAGTAAATCATACTTTTATAAGATAACATTAAAATGAACAAGAGATTGGAATTGCACCTTAGTTGTAATAATGGTTACATAGCATGTAATTTAACATAAAATAAAATGCACTGAACTCACCTGAATTTCAACTAAAGCAATTTTTACACTTAGATTTAAATATACAAAAATAAATAATGTGATTAATTTTGATCGAATCAAAATATTATAGTAAGCTCAAATGGTAAGATTGCATTAAAAATTTTCATACTATCGGTTTCATTTTCCTTCAAGTATTGAATAAATTTTGAAAGAGCTTTAGGCTTTTATGCTACAATTAGAATAGACAAAAGCAAACTGTGGAACAAGAAGGTTTATAAAATTAAATTCTCATCTTAGTTTATTTGAGACATATATATTGTATAAAGACTAGATTTTATTGCAAAAGACTTAAGTGCCCTTTAAACAACTCTAATTTTTCTCTTCTTATTACCCATATTTCTTATCATGCCTTTTGTTTCTTTTATTGAAAATTTTATTTCTTTCATATCATTTTTTGTCTTGCTAATATCAACATATATTTCAAATATAACTTCACAACATACTACTAATAAGGAAACAAAATTAGTCAAGATAGAGACAGAAACATACTTAAAATCAAAGATATAGAGATAGAAAAAAAATCAATCAAGGATACAGAGAGACAAATTCTTCATTCTCACCAACTCATGCCTAAAATTAAAAAATTAATGTAGTATTCTTATCTCTGTATTTGAAGAGTTAATGTAATATTACACTTATATATTTGTCATTTCTTACTTCCATTTTCTTGTATATGTATGCCTTGTATCTAAGTTGAAATACTCAAGAATCAAAAATACAAAACATTATAGAGTTCTTCATGGTATCAGAGCTATGAAACTCGCAAGCATATATAGCCCAGTTCCTCTATTTTCTTATTGATTAGTCATGGAAGAATCCAAGCTTGCAATACATTCATTTCATGGTATTAATCAAACTAGGGTCCAACAACTATCTCATGTGGTGATCATAAATCCTTCATTTGTCTCACAATCTCGGTATGCTTCATCATCTAGAAAAGAATGATAAAAAAAACCTAAAGCATTGGTGCAAGATGGGATTGTGAATCTAGCTTATACCTTGTGGTTAAAAAATGATGGACTTCTCATTTCATGGTTGCTTGGTATAATAAAAAGAAAAGGCTCAACCATTTGTAGCAAAAGATGTCTATAAGGCCTTGAAAATTCCAAATATGTGAATTTTATTTTTTGTTAATTTTTGCCAATTCGACATAAAGTATATTGGAGTATAATTAAATTGTTAAGAAATTTATCATAAAAAATTTATGAAATTGAGTGAATTATTAATATAAACATGAGAATGAAGTAGAGAGTACACGAGTGTGTTAAATAAGTGTTTAATTGAAAAAGAAAAGGAATTTAAATCGGTGGAATGTCGAAGGTGTAAATATAGAAAAAATATTGAATTTTATTGTAGAAAAATTTTAAAATGGATGAAATGCCCATATTAATGTGAGTATGATGAGGACACATGTTAATCAAGTAAAGAAAAATTAAAAATTACATGTGGAAAGCCCAAAAATAGAGTTGCCGATAATTTTTGAAAATTTTTGATTTAATCAAATTTAATTAAAAACTAAATAATGAAATTATGAAAACAATGAATGAAAAATTGATTAGGGCATATGATATATCAAATGGATGACTCACATGTGTAAAGAATGATAATTTGATGGCATTTTAAAATTTCAAGAGAGTGAATGTGCATGAAGTGGGTGAAGCATGGACTATCAAAATAAAAAAAACACAATATAAAAAGTTTGTTATCGCAATGTTCATCCCATTTCCATTGTCCTCATCTCCTTGATCATACTAGCCAATGTAAACCCTCTTTCCCTATCATCCCAATTCTTTATTTTAGGCAAGTTTGCTTTAAGTGATCCATAGCAAATGTTAACTCAAGTGATTAGTGGGCTATAGGATGTATTTTCTCTTGAGATCAAGAAATAGCAGTCACCCAAATATGGTGAATTATTGTTGATTAGTGGGACCCACTAAGGAAATTTGAAGATTAAGGTAAGTGCTTAATCTAATTTAAATGGTGATGATATTTATGGAAGAATATCATGCAAAATCATAGTGGATATCAATGAAAATTCAAATCCAAATCCCATAGGGTTTGCTAAATTTTTAATAAAAGATTAAGAGGTTGTGATAAGGGTGTTTTATGTATAATTAATAATAATTGATTACATTTAGTTAATCATTAGCAACTAATGGACATTGGAACCTATTACTAGAAAAAAGAAAATACATGTATATATATGTTGTCCATGTTGAATTAAGAGTTGTAAATTAGAAATTTCAACAAGGTAATTAAGCTAGGGTAGTAAGGGATAATCATGAACTAATTTTCATCATAATATAGCAACTAATAAGTTCAAACAATTAGTGTAATTAATGTAAATTAAGTAAACAACTAGTTTTCCATTAATAGTGTTTTGGGAATGAAGTTTAATATAATTTTTCCCACGATTAGACTATGATTTTGGAAGGGCATTAAAGGATCATTAAGGGTGTGTCTCGGGGTTTAAGGGTAGTGCAAATCATCTTAAATTAATAAGGTAAGCAAGTATTTCAACTAGTTTAAATTGTGGATAGCTAGTTATTACACATTTTGGGCATGTATATTTAATAACTTTGAACATGTTTTATATTGAATTAATGATATTTAATATGCTTCATGCAACCATGATTATTGTCATGATTCACCATATATGTTTTGCATTAAAATTTTTATGAAAACAGATTGAAAATTGGCATGTGCACGTGAACAATACAGTGAAACCAATTCTTACTAAGTACCCCCCTTTCATTGGATTAAAAATAATTTAATGATGTTATTTTACAAAAATAAAAATATCTAGTTATTTTTCATATGTTGGAATAGAAACCTGCAACTTTTCATGAAAAAATTTTAACGTTTGATGGTCCAAAAAAATATGGGAAATAAATAATCAAAAATTCGCCCAATTAGCTATTTCGCCAAATTTTCTATGATTTTCGTAATTTATTTTTAATTAGTTCAATTTAAGGTATTTTGACCTGATATTTTGATAAAAGGTTAATTATATAGTTTGGAACCTACAGAAAAATTTTGTGGTGAAACTGAGCTAAAACAATTTTGCACTTTTTTTTGGATTTTCATATTTTATTTTTAATTTGCTCAATTTAAAGTATTTTAACTTCAAATTTTTATAATATTTTATATATTTTATTTATAATGTTTAGAAGCTACAAAAAATTTTGGGGATAAATCAGAGTTGTGGGAATTGAGATATAATTTTTAAATTTTATGTGTAAATTCATTTATTGTTAAATCTTGGCAATTGGTTAGTGTATTTCATTGTATCAATAAGAAATCATCATATAGATATATGTATATAATATATGTGATGTATATGTTATGTATCAGGTGGATGGAACATGTATTTGAAGAGTCAAGTCTGAGGACTCCTTGAACAGGTAAGTAGGTGTACTTATATATTGCATGAATAGTTGAAGAATAGTGCATATCCCATTGTACTATAATGAGCTTATGTGTTTTGGCTTCAATAGTTGTTAAGGGATAATAAGTATCTCATGACTAATTTGTTATAATGATTTAATAAGAAAGTGATATTCCATGATTATTCTTAGGTTACAATGATATGTGCATGTGTAAAGGATTGATTATATATGTAAGTTAAATGGGATCGTAAACATCCTAATACTGTCATATGATTGGTGATTGTACTTGTGAAGTGAGATTAGTGAAAGTCTCAAGTTATGTGACTTATGTAATGATGTTATTTTTTTATGAACGTTTAAATATATAATTTAGGAATATAAAATTACCCCAAAAAGGCATAAATTGATGTGATTGTTCTATAATATGGATTCAAATAGTGTACTCAATTGTTATATGTTGGAATGTGGCCATGCTTGGATGGCATGGATTGTTATATATGATGGCTTGCAATTATGGATGGATTTTGGGATACCCAATAAGTCTCTAGTTTGTTAATTATTTTTCAATTTTACACCTACTTGCTGAGTTTGCCTAGAATTACTCTTTTATTTAGCGGATTTTTTAGTTGACAGGTCAAGATCAGAGAAAAGGCAAGGTTAGTATGGAAGCATAATAGTTGAATGTATGCTTTTAAAATTATATTAAAATTAAGAAATTTTCATCTTATGTATATGGGTGATTGTAATTAATTCATATCTAATGATGTATATCATGTATTAAAGATTCAATAATGTATAGTTGAAATTTATGGGCATGTCAGTGTCATAATAGAGTATGATGTGGATGATGTATGGGGACAGATGTATATGATGGAGAAGTGAATGCATTGCCATGATGATGCAATCGAGGTCCTGGGAGGAGCCTGTGGAGTTAGGGGTGTTGTGAAGGTGAATTATGGAGTATTTTATTTCTTATTTATGAATTTTAATTAAGAAAATACATTATCACAAGTATTGAATGCTTGTACCCTAGGTGGACAGGCCTATTTTTAGGGGAGACTCTGTCCGATTTTCTGTAAAAATTAGGGAAACTAGAAAATGATATCAGAGAAACCCTACCCTAGAAGTGAAAAAAAAATTATTTAATTATAGTGGATTTACAGTGAAAGGTAAGATGATAGCCCTCAAAGGCAAGGCATTACAATGTCATTGCCTATGATATATGGAAATCATTGGAAGAATAGTTGCCACCAACTACTGTTGAAAAGGAAGACCTTTTGAAAAATATGATAATGACCATCAAAAAAGGAACGAGATCCTTAGACTATTATATAAAGGAATCCAAATCAATCTATGATAATGTTGCAACTATCAAGAAACAATTGCTAACCTTGATAAAGTTTTCCAATTTGCTCGTAGAATAGGAGCAAAATATGAAGGTGTCCGTCTAGCTATGGCAACCAAACCTCCTTAGCATACATTTAACCAATTTATGCTTGCTCTTCAAGGATATGAGCATCACTTCTCAAAAGGAAGAAGAAAAAAGCTATGTTGAATACAACCAAGTGTTGGTTAGCCAACAAGGGCATAGCAGAAGCAATAGAGAAAATCAAGAAGGCTTTAATTCAAAAGGTAGAGGTTGGTCATTACAACAACATATGTTCAAGCAAAAATAACTCCATGAAAGAAGGGACAAAAGAACGCGGACAACATCAATAAAAAGGTGACAAACCAACTTGCCAAATTTGTGGAATAATGAATCATATTGCTCTTAATTATTGGTACAAGTTTGATTATTCCTATCAATCGGAAGACCTACCACAAGCTTTGGAAACTCTCACCTTGAACAATAATGATCCTTCTCTTTACATGAACTCAAGAGCAATGACACACATGACCAATGATGCAAGCATGCTATCTTATACAAAACCATATAGAGGAAATGATGTTATTTACATTAGTAATGGAAACAAACTTGATATAACACATACTGAAAACACACATGTTGGAAATTTAAGTTTAAAAGATGTTCTTGTTATTCCTAAATTGAAAAAGAACTAATTTTCAGTAAGTAAAATTACTACTGACAATTCTTGCATTGTTAAATTCACATCATCTGATTTTGTTATTAAAGATCAAAAGAAGAGAGCAATAGAGAAGAGGCA
>JAYJMB010020380.1:0-41919 GCA_036873735.1 Pouteria campechiana
GTCCTTGGACAAATGTAGTCAATAGCATAGTCACCTGCAAATAATGCCTATAACCCCTCAACCAAAGCAAGAGGTGTCACACCATACCACCTATCATATGAAAGAAGGACTACCTACCAAACCTATGCTGCTTGCGGATATCATCTAGAGTGAGCACAATTGATACTGCAATTGTTTGCAATATTGCTTGTAAATGGACAACAACATGGGTTATGAGGAAAGCCAAGGTTCCGATCACAACCACTATCTCATGGCACCTATCATATTGCCTGTCGACTGCAACTGATTATAGTAGCTTGTCGATTGCAATGGTCAGAATTTTGAATATTGTAAAGAAATGAATACACTCCAACCACTTTTAATGATTATATTTTTAAAAGATTTATAAAAGGAGTTATGTTGGGACATTCAAGAGGTAGTTGAAAATGATTTGTCGAATTACTACATATCGTGTCTACTGTTCTTGATTACTTATATTATTTGCATTGGTTGATTATTTCCATTTAACTATAATTACTTTTAAAAGAGGATTTTGAATTTACAAGGGCTTAAATTAAGAAATTTTATAAACCTAATTCACCTCACTCCCTCCCTCTTGGGTTAAACCATACCAAAGGGACCAATAAATTTGTTATAATCATTTAGGATTATACAAAGATTCTCATTTAAAAGACATCTCACTAGTTTCCCATCAATCAATAACCCCCTCCCCCTTCCCCTTCCCCAAATATCACATCAAAACTCAATCTAATAAATGGCATTCAACTAGTTAATGCATCCTCCAACATTTGAAGTACAGCACGCACATAGCTACATAATTAAGAAATGTGTGGTGCTCACAACATAGACCCGAAAGTAAGAAAATCATCACTGTCTATACCTAATCCAAACATATCAACATGTAGCTAGTGATAGAATCTAAATCATTCCTTTATAAATTATTTTAAATATAATATTATTTATATTTTGAATCAAATTTATCTACTTAAAGAAGATATATTAATGCCACACTCTTGATGGCTACATTATTTAAAAATATATATTAGAAATTTTCTACTTTTGTGGCCCCACATGACTTAGTAGCGTTGCTGATTCTTTTTTCATAGAGTTAAATTTGAAACGAAATAATAATAATAACTTGATTTTACTTATGAAAGGTATAGGCCCCAATTTCCTTTTAAGAGTTAAACTTCTACCCCCCATTTCAAGGGTTAAGACTTGAAAATAATTGTAAGTTCTGATACTATTTGATACAAAACGCTATCATTTTATTTGTATGAATGTTAAAATCCCTGTAACGCATTAGTGAGAGTGGTCACACCCACTCAAGCTGAAGTAGGGCTTGCTTACATGGCAGGAGTCTGTGATTCGCAGCGAGTATAGAAATCTTAATGAGTCATTCAATGCCACTCGGAATCTGGAAGCCATGATACAAGAAGAAGAAATGCAATCGAGTCTGTCTTTCATTGCTCCTTGAAAAGGTATCTAGGATCTGATGCATCACATGGGGGCATGGGGGGTTGGGACCCAGAGAGGGTTTGCGGCACCATTGATCTTCATCATTGAGATATGGGTACTACTTGGATAGGCTTGAGAAAGAAGGGGAGATTCAGGTGTCCTTTCTCCATATATTCCCCTCCAACCAATCCTGGCTGTGCTTTTCATTCCACCCACTACTACTCAAATCCATCTGTAATTCCGTACCACGCAATTTCTGCAGGGCCTCGGCATGTCTGGGAGTCAATATTCATGTCCAAGTGTAAAATTAATATATATAATTTTAATTTCTCATCATTATTATCTATTTTTTACCAAAAATTTTACACAGTTTGTTTTATTTCACTGTATAATTTTATTTAGTATATGATTAAAAATCACCCTTAAGGTGGTGACATCATTCCCCACCATTTTCAGTGAAAATTTTCATTTCTCTTTGGTCTCCGTCTAATCTCCTCTGGAGGGGCATGTTTGGATAGCATGGAGAAGGAAACTAATTAAAGGTTTCTTTCTTGATTTTTTTGTTTGGTAAAACATTTATTTACCTAGTCGATTTTATTTTTTCTATATTGAAAAAATAGTTTTTATTATCAATTCTATCATTGCTATAAAAAAAAACTGGTTATTTTGCCTTCATCCATTACTTTACATAGATATATCACCCATTTACCTCAAACTTTTCTTTCCCACAATCAAAATAAGTAAATAGGGTATGGATGGAAGAATTCTTGCCCAATGTGTCTCCTTGTAAATTATGTATTTATTTCTATGCTTAATTATTATGGCAGCAAGGTCAATGTTTCAATTGAAATTTTACACATATTGTACATGCATGTAGCTCGAATTAGATCACTCCCATGTGATCACCAACTAGAGTTCAATTCATTAAAACCCTTGAAAAGCATTGACAGCGGAATCTGGCATATCACTTTTTTTTTCTCGTTTTGAGGCCTCCTAGTGTTTGCTTTTTGTTGCTCTTTTCCAAATACCTAATCCAATGATCTTTGAGCTTGCAAAAGGCATTAATTATTGCGTTGAAAGTGATTAAAGTGGAATAAAACATGATTCATGTGGTCATTAGGCGTTAAGCACGTGCGATGAGAGAAGGTCTCACAAGTAACTAGTTATGCGTTGAATTGACTAGCACATAACCAGCATTAGCAAAAATGCAGGACATGAAGTAATGGAAAATTGGAAAGGAAATTTGGGTGGATGGACCTCACATTTCAAAGTTTGGCAATTAAGATAAAAATCTGCAAAAATGAAAATTTGATGAATATTCAAATAAATGAGCAGCATTAATTACTCTGATGCTTCCTAGCTAAAAACAACATGCCCATTGCATCCAAGATGGCCTTTTGAATGTGAAACTGAATAGTTATCGTAATGCAAGGAACCGATATCCCACCAAGAAACGATTGTGCACCGTTTGTTTCAACAGCCAGCCTCCCATGCATTCATTCGCATGCGACCAACGTCTGATGAAGTAATGATCTCAAGTGCACGAAAAGTCAAAAGTATCTAAATCCCGTAACCCATTTTACTAGCTAGCCCGAGTTAAAAAATATATGTATATCATTTGTCGATGAAATTTCAGGATTTTCATTGTGTGGTGGTAGCTAGCTCAAGTGGCAAGAAAAAAGTGGAGAGGGCACTTCAGGTGTCCTTGTCATGGAGGCCACCCTCCCACAAAAACATATCTAGCTTGTCATTTTCCTCATACTAGCCAGACACTTGGACATTCCAAGAGAGAGAGAGAGGGGGCATGATATACTAAAAAAAAATAAAAATAAAAAACACTTTTTGTGGGTTTAAACGTGCACAATTAAGGGCCCACAATATCATGTCATGCATATAAAAGTTAGGTTAGTGAAGTGAAATTTCGAAGGACGATCAAGGTGCCCAACTATCTCATGCTTGCACGACTTAGGACATTCATCAGCTGGGAAATACTTCCAAAAAGGAAGGCATGGCCATTACATATTCTAGTGTCATCCACCTTGCTCTTGTCCAATGTATGTGAAAATTGAGGAGGAGGTGACCAATTACCTCAAGAGAAATGCCAGTCTTTGATGCGTGCAATTTATTTGATACATTGTTTATGCCTATTTCATTGAAATATATATTATCGGAAAACAAGAAACACAAAGACTCAATTTACCTCATTACAAGAAAAGATTGAAATGGGGATGATGCTATACATAGAATGATCTTAGAGCTCATTGATGTGTGTCTAAGCCTATGGGTATGCATACATGTCTTATTGCTCATCAGCTTGATTTCTCCAATTATATTTGCCTGGTGCATGGGTTGCAATTTGGGTAGCCTAAAAATCGGCTGAACTTAGTTCATTCAACTTTCACATGCAAAACCTAAAACTTAGCTGCTTCTACAAAATTCATAAGCCAACTCCCACTTGAACCTCTAAGGCTCGTGTTGCTGAGGAAATTTGGGGATGCAGGAAGATGGGTCCAACTCGCCAGAGATTCCCAACTAAACATTGAATTCTTTGATATACAACAAAAAGAACATTAGGGTATAATAATAATCATTCATATAGTTAAGTCAACAAGGGCTCTAGAGTATGTTTAAGATCCATTAGGAAGAGAGTGTATTAGCAATACACTCTTTTCAATACTCTTTTCCTATTGATAACTATTACAATAATTTTATTTTTTTTCATCTTTATCTATATTTTTTATTATTTTTTATCACTTTTTTATTAAAAAATCTATATTACTGATATTATCTTTTACTAAACTCTTGTAATACAGGTTATTTCCAATATACTGAATCCAAACGAACCCTAAACATTACGAAGTACAAGAAGAAGAGGCATCCTTAGGGCAAGAACTGGGAGGATGGAGATTTTAGGCTTGGGTGCGCTTGGTGGGCTTTTTCTGAGATTTGGAGTCCTTTCCCTTCTTAGTTCGTTCGCAGTAACCGAGGGAAATTCTCGGTGCAAAATGTTAGGTAATCATATAAAATAAAAATTGGACATTTACTTTTAGCCATATTTAAGTTTATAAAAAGTCTTGGTACAATATTTAAAAAAAGGGAAAAAGCTTAATACAACAACTGAAATTCCATATGAAGTTAATATAGATGCAAATATTAGCTATTATTAAACGAATACTAGGAATTCCTGTTCCGAAATTATCATTTTCCAACAAAATTCACATGGGGCAAGTGCTGATTTTGTTAGCTGAGAGAGCCAACTCTAACAAAGAGCAAGAAGACTTGGCTAGTAAGTAGTAACCCTGACATCATCCTTAGTTGGAGCCGACTGCCTCCCAATTAAACGGTATACTTTCTTGTTAGTGTCAACAACATAAGATTCAGTTTTACCTCCTGACTCTTACTAATGTCACGAGCTGCATTGTCCACTCTCGGTTGCATGTTGAGGAGACTCTTAAGTTTAGTTTAAAGGAGTGATTTGAGAAAATTTAAATGCAAACTCATTTTAGGTGAAAGATCCAATTCTACGTGAGGATCTCCATACAAGACTCTGATAGTATGACATTTGAAATCATAAGGTCTTCTAATAATACGATGTTAGTAATATAGGCTTTTTTAAAAAAAAAATAGTTAAAATGCTGATTCTATTTTTAGTGAGAAGAAATTAACTTTCCAAAAAATAAAATAAAATACATGCATGAGGATTGGTAAGTTCTTATGTAGATCTTAATTTTGACTTGGTCGGTTTTCATCCAATGAATGTATAGGATCTCACACACGTATGCCCAGTTGGCACGTGGAGTTTGAGACTTGGATGTGACCGAAACCTACGAAGGTAATATCATGATAGTTGCATGGTCCACTTGCCTGCTGCATGCCTGCTCTCCGAAGGATTAATTGGTGGTCCACGTCGTCCCGAGATAAGGCGATGGACATGACATGATGCCATCCTCACCAGACCAGATATTTTAGCACAATGATTTTGATAAGATGTAGTGGCACCTTACAACATACACCATTTATTTTCTTTTAGGCTACATAGCCTTATTCCTCCTTAATTTGGCAATCTCTTATTTGGAACTCAAATGAATGCGTCCCTGAAACGAGGGATTTTGCTACAAAAGCTGAAGGAATGTGCCCATGCGATCCAATCCACCATAGGCAAAGAATGGGTGTAGTCAAATGAATGTGTATCCTTCAAGTCAAAATAATAATTCAGCCAGGTGTGATTCTGACCTTACCCACAGCCAAATCAACCCCATCTCAGTTCCAAGTGGTCATGTATCTTTATGTTTGAATCTTAATATATAGATTTCATCATCATGTATTAGTTTCAGAGCTTGTTTGATAGGTGTGAACTATGGAGCACAGAAGTTTCTTCTTCCCATTCTTTTCATTGAATGTGATATTTATCCACTCTTACAGCAATTTTATTTTTTTCATGTATAACCTCTTATTCTTATTATCAATTTTTATCTTTTTCGTTAAAAATTATCTATTTTATTTTTATTCCTTAATTACCATAATGACATTATTTTCTTTCCTAGCAATGCATTTACTTGCACTAATTTATTTCAAAGGAGAAATGGCTCCACTCTAGTGCAACCTTTTTTATCCAAATGTTTTAGTGGAACTTCTTAATTTGGGGTTCATCTTGATGTTTCCATAAAATCCAATCCAACTATTTTACCTAGCATAATTTGTTTAATTATAATATCAAAAACTACTTTGATCAAAATCTTGCATAAATTGTATCATTTAAAAATATATATATATATATATATAATTATGTATAAAATATGCAAACACCTAGATCCATTCACTCAAGTGTTATAATAGTATAATAATTTATAAAAAAATTCACCCATATGGAAAAAATATTTTAAAATGTACCGATGTTTAATTAAAAGCTTTAAAATTTATGTAGTAATCAAATAATTTTAATACATCGATATTCAATCTTAAATATTTATGACCCATGCAAATCTTTGATTTTGATAAATTTTGGATTTCTAGGTAAACAAATTATTCTAAATGCAATTGTCAGATTGGATTTTATAAAGTCATTAAGATGGGCCCCAACTAGAAAGTTTCACCAAAATATTTTGGTAGAACCTTTTCCATTGGAGTGAAACCCGAGGATAAATAAGGATAATATAATTTAAAATAGCTAAATACAAGTTTATATTTGACTTGTTATTTTATAGCCAGTGCAAGAATGGTACTATTTAAGATATGTGCATAAAATTCATTAAATTACATAAAAATGTAATATTCTAGTGTTAATTTCAGTGCCAATTTTTTGTTCTAGAATCATATGTTCAGAAATATAGCATAGTTTTTTTTCCTTTATTTTTTCTTGTTTATCAAATGTCAAATTTTAAAGTTTTGTTTATTTAATTCTTAATTAATGAATAGATCAAACCCCCATGCAGTAAAAACAGTGCGTGGGCGGCCATTTCAAGCACACAGCTGGCCTGTACAATTCACAATGTGTGGGCATCCTTGCAGCCAACAAAAACTCTATAGGCCACTAATACTTCATTCTTATCAAACAACATGATATAAACTAGAAAATTTTTCACGGAAAAAATATGTTTACCATAATTGTGATGAAAATATTTTAAGATAATGAATTTATAAAATCTAATTAACTCATCGTATATATTTAACACTACCTATTTAGCTAAGATTAAAAACTTAGATCAATCGGAAACTTGGGAGGACCACGAATAACTAAAAAATTTAAAATGATGCATATAAACTTTCAAATAAGATGGATTTTTCGATCCATCTAAATATTCAAATGATATAGTTTTATAAATCATAAAGAAATAGATAGTGTTAACAAGAAGAATGATTAGATTTTGAAAATTTATCACTTTAAGCTTCCAATATAAATTAGAATTCTCTTATTAGAGACTAAATTGAGCAGATTCCAAAGGGAGAACGGTTTTAGATCATGATGTTTAAGTCCAATCAAACCAACACCTTAATTAAGACTATTATACATAGGAAACTGTTTCTATGTGAAGTGCGTGAACTTAATTATCATATCTAAGTATGCGGCCCGCCCCCCACGAAATTCAGCTGTGCCCACACGTGTGGTTTATCTAAGATCTAGGAATATCGGTCATTGTCGGCCAATAAGAGTTGAATATGTGCCACCCATTTGTATTGCATTTGAAGAGATGCTAGTACTAGTTGGAGTTGTATGGGCTACAAAAAAGATTTCATATGCCATGTCTATCAAGATAATACATATTTGTGGCCCCTGTAAAGACTTAGATCCTAAGCTTTACCTACTTTCTTCTGAGATGTGATGGAGATGTGTGGACCATCAAGTAGAGGATATGAATACAGGTAGATAGATGAATGTGTCTTGCATGAATTATGAAACCCACTTACTGTGGCTGGTTGGTTGAGCGTGTGAACATGCACATAATGCCAATCTTTCACTCACCTACGGAAATTTGGTGGTAGACCCATGCAATGCACATGCACCCTTTGCAGATGAAGTATATAGAGTTGGAAATGGCACGCGTTATTATCAGCATTTGCATGACATTGTAGAGGGAGATGATACTCTTTAACTTCTGCTGCTAGGTGGAGCTGGTGCTCTTCTTAATCCTCTTTCCATTTTTAACCTTTACACACTTCATCATCATCATCCTGTTTTCCACCAAAGTAGGGTAATTTAAATAAATAAATCCCATTATGCCATTCCTATCCATCTTTAGTTATGTGCTATATGAATCCGAGTATTTTTATATTTTCCTAATGATATCTAATCTATTCTTTTTGGCTCTTTTTCTAATTCTTTTATAGTTTTCTATTTTAATAAACTCGCTCTATTAATTGGCGCATTTATCAGTCTTCCTTTCATATCATCAAACTACCAAATCTTATTTATTTTTTAAAACAAATAAAATCTCAAGATTACAAATAGAAAAATTCATTCCTACCACTTTGCGTAATTTTCAATCTTCATTTCATATGATTAAACCACCTGAATCTTATTAATTTTTTAAACAATTAAAATCTCGAAATTACGCTTCACCCATCAAAGTTGGTAAAAAACATAAAGAAAGAATGACAAACCAGCAATTTTTCTTGATATTAACTCAACTTAAGGTAGTGTTTTACATATTAGGTCAAGAGAAAAGCTGTACCGTATGTGGAGTTTTAAATCTACCAAAGACTTGTTATAGCATCCCATGGATGGGTTCAAGCTCTAAGCAATCTTTAACCCTCGTTAGTAGAAAAAAAAATGAAAACTAAATTAATCAAATATCCTTTTAAGCCTTCCTAAGCAACATGAAAATTCTATTCATTAAATTCAATTATAGGAATTTTTGCATCTTTTTAACTAATTGTTAAGAGTAGGGATACCATAGTTTTTTTTTTTTTTTATCAACATAATGATTGGTCTCATGTTGTATCACTAAATGATTGATTAATGGATGGAAGATTTACCATATATGTCATCATGGACTTCATATTGTTACTCTAGATTCTTACAACTAGATAAATCAATACTATGTTTATTTCAAGTCACTGTAGATAGTTTTATTTTTAATAAAGGTCGAGATGATTTTGAAATGTTATGAGGTCAGAGAAAAAGTAGTGATAAATATTACAGCTTTGCGGGCCCAAGATCTACGCCATAACCTAAATGCCTCACACAAACATGGGCTATCAAAGGAAATCAAGATCATATAGCCATTCTAGTGGCCTCTATCAATTGGAAATCATGCCGGCAAGGTAGATTAATATTTTGGGTTGGAATCGAATAAACAGCAATATGATTGTCTTAGAAGAGTATTTGATAAATGCCACACAGAGTAATATACATTGATATGATAGAAAACCTTATGACAGACGAATATTAAAGTGTTGAAATTAGTACCATTGTTTCCTTAAGTTGTCCATTCTACTAAATTTTATATCGTTAATCCATAGGGTTTTCTCCAAATCGATGGTTTCCATGAGGATGCAAACCATGGCAATGGGATATTCAAAGCTATGATTTGGGATGCTATATGCACCATCCTCAAAGGATGATTCTTTTGAGTTTTCTATAAGAACTTGTTTAGTCTTAGGATGAAGTCCTTCAATTTTCTTTCAATTCTACTTGATAACATATATTAATTGGTTATTCTCGCATGTAAAAGTTTCCTCCGTAACTGTGGTGAAGATATTTTATTTGAGGCACAAGAAAAATCTAGTTGTAATGAATTATCAATTCATCATAGTTGGTATTATTTATTAAACTAAGATTAACAAAATCATTTAAATTTAAGACTCGGTGAATTGCAAAGGGCATTTTGTAATTCACCTTTCTTCGGTTGAATGACCTTTTGAATCTTAGTTAGTAATACAAATTAAAATGAATATATTAGATTTTAAAAATATATCTTTGTAGATCCTAAACAATTACCTCAAGTAGGTAATCCATTCACCTTGTTGATATTACTGTCTCAATATGACATTACCCTTGTCATCCTTTTAAATTAATTAGAGATTCCACTTAGATTACTTCAGCCAAATTGACCAAAGATTCGAGAACCTTATGAAGCGCCACTGTGAATTATTCCATTTAGAACTTGAATGCCAAAAAAATCTTACATATATGTTGTGTTCTGTTCTGTTCAGAGGCTGTCCGTATGATTAGCCAATTTTTGTATGCCATTGTTCAGATCCTATTCATTCATTTCGTATGCTGGATGTCACTAAAATGCAGCCCAAAAATCAAGCAGATTAGAAAGGGTGGAGCACAAAATAGCCCAGAAATCATGCAGATTTAAAATTTAAGATTGGATTACAAGACTGGAAATCATACAGAATGGATGGTCATGAACGCCTTTGTCTCTTGGGAGTTCAAAAAGGGATGTGGGCTTTTGTAGATGCCTACTAACAGAACCTCTTCGACCTCTAAAAGGTTAAGCCAGCATTGAAATAAATCATTGTATTAATTAGAGCCATTATTATGACGACTCAATCTTATCATAAAGTTTTACATAATTTATATCATATAAATATAATCTAACTATAATTCCAATTCATTTCTCCAGCATATATCTACATCTCCCGCATAACCATACATTTCCTGTCATCTCTGGGACACCCAAACACCAACATGTGAACAAAATCAAATGAATTCTAATTCCTACAGATAGGCCATTACATACAGGAGGACCCTGTGTGTGTGTATTATTATTTTTTTTTTCATGCTCTGTCCCCATAAAAATCTTCTTAAAATTTAGTAGATGGTATATTAACATTCCAGGTGTTTGGTTTATTTCAAGAAAGTTTTGTTTTGAGGAAAATTTAACAGACATCCATCATAACGCTAACAGCCCTACTTTTTTCCATCATTAATTGTATTTTCAATCATTAACCTCTGTCTATTTGAACTTTTATTCATTTTATGGTTGACACCGTCCTACACTTTTCTTTCTATTACCTTTCCCTCCAACAAAATACATGGGCTTTCACCGTTTGTACTAAACCGGCCAAGCTTGAATTCTTGGTGGCCACATGCTGACAAAAATGTTTTTCTAAACAACTAGAGTGCAGTCCTTTCATATACAAAAAGAATTTATATTTACGTTTATGGGTCTTACAGTGCTTATACATTAAATACAAACCACCCATTGAATTTCATCACTATATTGAACAGTAAGGGCCAAATAAGTCAAAATGTGTTATCATCTTAACGAGTTTGCTAAAATATTTACAGCTCGATAATCACAGTATCAAATCTAGCAATGATAGTCAAATTCTTCAATTTCCTATGGCAGGCTTGCCAATCAGTCTAATGTTTTATGTGACTAATGCTATAATCCACTGAATAGTTAAAGTATTCATTTATCATGTGTATGGATGAGCAATTCCATCATTTAAAAGAAATACAATTCAAGGAATATTTAAGATTGAAACAGTAAAACATTAACAACATATACATCAAATGAGAAATAACAAGGGATATCTAAGATCAAGGGTAAAGACGATAATTTCCCATGAAAAATAAGATAGAATTTTAACCTGGTTGACAAATTGAAGCTCACCACGTCAATGCTGCTTGGCTTGCTCTAAACCACATCCCATTCTAACGAAAAAATCCATTATCTTATTGAACAGTTTAGATTCTTCGTTAACTCATAAGCAGCCATTGAGAAGCATCTATGCTTAACTATGCATGAAGATACTACCATAAATGTCAACATGCTCACAATTTGAAGATGTTGCATTAGAAAGTTATACCTTATTGAACAGTTCAGCTTCTTGGTCAACTCACAAGCTGCTGTCGAGAAGTATGTTGTGCTTAAATATGCATGAAAACATTACCATAAATGTCAAAACGCTCACAATTATCAGATATTGCATAAGCCATACAATGGATGATCACATGTTTGAGATCTGTGTCCATCAAATGGGCAGCTGAAAAAAAATATATCGGTGGTTCATTTTTCAAAGGGTATTCTCTCCAAAATGTGTTTGCTGACCTGCAGCAAACCTGACATACAACCTACTTGACATATGCAAGGCCAGAAACAATGAACGTCTACTCGGACATAACCTAAGAAAGCCGCTGAAATTCCTCGCACCTTGCCACTCAGGATTTCCTTGATGCAAAACAAGTTGGATGAGAACATCATGATAAGTAAATAGAAACCGACAAAAAAAACTCAGTTTGATCCCAACTGTACACCTGGGGTCAGGCATGGGCCATCAGGTCACTTATTTTTTCGCAGAGCTGATCAGGTTGAATGTCATACAAACTCAACACAGGCAATTATCCACTAGTTAGTAATGCCAGTTTGAATCTGAACCTCTTTAGCGTCTTGATTTTACTTTTTCACAGTTTGCATAAGTGTGCATACATATATTCAAACCAGGTGTAGGGGATACCTTATGAATTTCATCAATGATACTGATATGAACAAATTGAAGGGATCTGGTTGGCATTAGATTGTGCAAAAATTGTATAAAATTACCTCACTGTGTTTGTGCAGCTGCTTGTGTTGCATTGACCATCCATGGAAATCATACAATCTTAAGATTCTCAACTGGTATGTTTGTAGTTAAGAAAACCCCAGACATCAACTAGATTTCAAATATGAACTTTCTGCATTGACTATCTATTGAAATCATTTATCATGCAATCTTGAGATTCTGAACTGGTGTGTTGTCTTCACAGTTAAGATAGTTCAAGAGATCAACTAGATTTCAAATATGAACTTTCTTGGTCTTTGTCAGAATCCATTTTTCATGCATATATGCCAGATGAATGAAAGAAAGAGAACAAGAATTTAAAAAAAAAAAAAAAAAAAAAAAAAAAAAAAAAAAAAAAAACATTGAGAAAGGCAAAGAAACAGAACTCCACAATGTGGGAACAAAAGACAAGAAACATTATAGTAGAATTTATTACACATATGGGGGACGAGCTTAATGTTGCTTCATCCAGTGAAATGTATCGAAAGTGGAAACTGATAGCATGAATTTTACCACTAATGCAAAAAACTCATAGCGCTACCAACACATTGAACTGCAACAGCTCCTGGTGAAAAAGAGAGAGCAACCAGACAAGTCAGATCTGACCCAAGATTACCTCTCCACCAGAAACCTTGACTTCAGAAGGGGCTTTCTCAACATTCAGAACCTTAACCTTCCCATCCACCACATAAGCTGACCATCTGCAAAACAACTAACTGGTATCATTTGTAGGATGTGGAATGCCCCAAAAGATAATTATATGATAACCGAAATTGCAAAACATAAATGCAGTACACAATGCCAGATGCAAAGTAATAAGAACATTTCCACATGACCTGGGAGGCAATCTGGAGGTGAAACATGCATTGGTTGTTTGACTGAGACCATCCATCTAGTAGGACAGTGGAGAGAGCTTCCAATGAAAGATCTGATGGTACATCCAATGTTCCTTTCTTGAAAATTATACAATTATAAAGAAATAAAGAGTTTTATGCAGCCAATAACATCAATGTTTGGTGGTTGTGACCTTCCCATCTGCAAGGTTTTTCAATATGGTCCACCTGCACTGGAACTACTATGCTGAATATCTACATCAGATAGTTCTGGGGCAATTTCCGCAAATTCCACACATGGAACTGGGTTGTTTTATGCAAAGGAGCCCATATGACAAAAATCCATGTCAGATAGTGATTAATGGTGGTCCAACTACAAACTACACATTGCAGGACTCCGTGCAAAGGTGTGTGTCAGGACCAGCACCTAGGAATCATAAGAATTCCTATTTCTGAATGTGTGAAAAGCTATTTGTATTGTTTTACCCATTATACGATGCAACCATGGGAATCTCATGTTAATTTCCGACTTCATGAGATGAGTTGTCTCTCAAACTCTCTATCAAACCAAACACAGGTGGTTTGGTCAGACTCCCTAACTAGAACCAGTTGATCAAACAATTAAACCTAATGCCAAGGATTCGTGATGGAAATTTTTGGAAAGAGTTGACCCCATCTCTGTAAATTGACAACCCTTTTCTCCTGTAAGGGCTGGAAAATAAATAACAAGGTGAGCCTTGCATGCCCATCATCTTCTGAGCCATAACAAATGTTATTAAGCCAGACTTCAGCCTGTTTTTCAAGAACAATGCAACTCTGGTGGTCAGTCTCCTCTCATGTGGTATAATTATTTTTAAAAAAATAAAAATCAAGGGAATTTATTCCACACAATATGGTAACCAGTTTAATTATTCAAGTTTCCCTTGCCCCAAATTTGATGATATTCTATCTTATGCCAATTGAAGCGAACTTTCAACCGCCAATATTTTCATGACAATGGGAAGGAACAATATATTCTCAGTTATGAACATCAAAAGGGAAAAGTCCATAATTTTCTCAAAATCCTGCTTTTGGGTTTTTTTCTCGATCTTTTTATTATCCAAGAAGTGCATCTGAGGATGTCACCCCTTATTGAGGATATGTTATTTTGCAAATCTTTATATATTATTATCTTTTAAAGACAGAGTATTTCCTTGCTGCATAATCTTCTATCATTATGAATTTTGTACTCAAAACATGTGCATATTGCTCAAAGCAATAATTTGAATACAAGATAGACAAAAGGGAGAAAGCAAGCAAAATAATTTGGGTTAGGTTGTAGGAAAGAATGCCATTAAATAACATTCTTCTAGTGTTGCTATCAGCAGGAGTAACTATTTTTGAAAGTTGAACTTCCACCTTCTAATTAGCATATTTTCTATATAACATATATTGCCATTAACTGTCTCTAATAGTGTTGAATGTCTTGAAGAACAAAGGGGACTAAAACATGATTGGTAATATCTCTTATAGCAGTTAAGAAATAGGTCATCCCTCTCATGTTAATTTCATTTGTAACAGTTACTATTTTCATAGAACAATTTTCATAGTTAACAATCCTTTGAAAGTGAATCCCAACATATCCTGAAGTTATGTTGAAAAATTCAACCTTACTGATATTCCTTCAACACAATATTGTTTACTCAAAATCTGCATTATTATCAACACAACATTGCAAGTTGTCATATGATCATATCCCAGATCCCAAGTAATAGATGCATAAAAACTATACAATCAACAAAGGCATCCCTCTGAATTGCATAATAAAAGAAGCAGAATCCATGATCAAAGATCTTCAGATAGAATTGCAGTTGATCTGCAGAGAACAAACAAATGGACCAAGGGGACAGGTTTAACAAATGTTGCTACATATTTATGTCATTAATGCGTGGACTAAATTGAATTCAATGAATTTTGAAGTACATGCATTGCATGCAGGACAAGAGTTCATTAGATGCATTACAGAGGGTAAGAAGCGGCTTATTCTTCATCCTGTGTATCAATGGCACATAAAAAAAAGGGGGGTTAAGATACAGGAATTGAAAAGATGCAATAAAGTGAGAGTCTTGCCTTCCAGAGACCGTCTCAAGCCACACACAAACATTTTAAATATTAATGCTCATATGCCTGTCCAAGAAAGATGGGGAAATAAGGAAGAGTGAATCAAAAATATTTCACACCTTTGAGAACGGTGTCCAAGGAGAGCAGCAGAAAGATCAGCTACTAACTCAAAGCTCTTGTGAAAGCTCCCATCAAAATCTCCATAGAATTCAATCTATATGCAAAAGAAAGAGAGATATAATGTCAGTGGAGTCATTGCAGTTTAAAGTTGATTCCACAACAGAACTATACTGCATCCAATCATGGCTCTTGCAAAGTTGCAGCTTAATTATATAGACTCAAAAGAAAATCCAATTCCTTCCAGTTAACAAGATTCAGATGGCAAATGTGTCCAGCTGGCAATACAGCACAAGCTTTGCTTAACGTGTACCTGTGTGTGGGAAGAGAGAGAGAGAGAGAGAGAGAGAGAGAGAGAGAGAGTCTTCTATGTTTGTTTTACAAATTTCTTAGCCTGTGGCTTTCGACAAAGACCATACAATATCTTGTTTTATTCTTAATTTGGAAAAAAAAGGAATTACCAAATTTATTCAGTATTTGGAAGCATGAGTGATGAAGGACAGGTAGGAAGAAGTTATAAGAAAGAGGAAGAAACCTCTCAAAGGGGAGAAGAAGGGAAGAAAGTGGAGAAGATGGGAAGAATTTAGAGAGGATTTTGGAGAGAATTAGGGCAAGCAAAAGAAGCAATCAATGTATTCAAATCATAAAGTGTTATCATTCCTAACACAAGCTACCCTATTTATAGAATTTAAAACAAAACCCTAAACATGTGTAAAATATACGCAACAAGTAAAATACCACAAATACTCAGAAAATCTCTAATCAAATAAATAAACCCTAATTGCTACGATTACGCCTAGACTATGTATGAATTGGGCGCGCATCACAATCCCCATCAATTCTCCCCTGCTTGAAAAAACGCTCCACTGGAGAGTTCGCATGATAATACTGATCAAGTAAATCTGGTCTAATGCCTGAAGTTATTCTTCGGATACCCATGTAGCATCAGTGTCAAGCTTGTTTCTCCACTTCACAAGATACCTATGTAGTCCGCCTGAAGAAGAAGCAATGAGCTCATCATGGAGGATACTCTCAACCTAATTTATACGTATAAACTGTGTTCGGGGTTTGAACTGGAACAAAATCCAAAATTAAAGAAACTCCTTTTGGTATCCCTGCAGGTAAAAGAGGAGGTTCGAAGGTGCCTCTGTAAGGAAACAAATCCTCCATATTAAAAGTTGAACTAATTCCTAAATCTAGAGGCAAGTCAAGAATATATGCATTTGATCCTAATTTTCGTAAAATACGAAATGGACCACTGGTTCGTGCATGCAACTTTTTAAAAGAACTTTTAGGAAATTTCCCAAGCCGCATACAAACCATAACATAATCTCCTTCATTAAACTCATGATGCTTATGGTGTAAATCAACAGCAAGCTCATAAGTTTCATTACTTAGTAAATTTTCCTTCGTACAATGGCATAAACATCACGAATGTGCCATGAAAATGTGTCAGTAAAAGCAAAAACATGAGTATCAAGTGGCAAGGGTGTAAAATCAATGAAAACATGGGGAGTAAAACCTTGGACAATCTCAAGTGAGGACTTTCTTATAGATCTATTAACAGAATTATTATAGGCAAACTCTATAATGAACAAAATTGAATCCCAAGTACCTACATGCTCACCTACCAAACATCTAAGTCTAACAATCTTGGTTTGCCCATCAGTTTGTGGGCATAAAGCATGAGAAAATTTCAGTTTAGTCTCAGAAAGTTTCCACAAAATTTTCCAGAAATAGCTCACAAAACGAATATCCCTATCAATGGCAATCCATGTAGTCTGACAATCTACTTGAAAAATAATTTTGCTAAGTCCCTAAATTCATTCAAAAAAGTTGCGACTTCAGATAATTGAGCAATAACCTCATCTACACTAACATTAAACTCGGACTTCCTACCAACACCAACACTAAATCAAACTTCCTACTCTCCTTTTGAAATCCTCTTTTAATCAGAATATGCAATGATCTTTTCTTTGGGGGTTCAATGGAAGAAATTTTCTTTTGAGATCTTTCTCTCACTAATGGTTTGGCTGGTCTCAAAAAAATGGATTTTCCATTGTGTCTGAAAAAGTATGTATTTAATTTTCCATAGTGTATGACTCTTATATCAAACAACCAATAATGACCAAGGAAAATATGAGTCACATCTATTGGAAGAACATCACGCCATATCTGGTTCTTATAATGTATAATTTTAATTGAAATCAAACATATTTCATGAAGGGTAGTGTAGTTTTATCTATCCATGTCACTCTGTATGGTTTAGAATAGAACTCATATTTCAATTTCATTCTAACTACACCACCCTTTGAAATAATATTTATGGAACTACCCCCATCAATAACAACTTTGCATACAGTATTACTACATGTGGAAAATGCATGAAAATTGCTTATATGCCTCCAGTCATTCCAAAAATCAAGAATAGACAGAATATATCTCATGAAACCTATATGCTCAATATCAAACTGATTTTTACCACACTCTAAGTCTAAATCCTCAAGTTCATCTAATGAATCAACAACATAATTTATTTCCCTCTCATCATAATCCCTAGTTTTCTCAAGTTCTATTGTAAAAGTTTGATTAGGACAATGTGATACAGTGTGACCCATGTTACGACATTTAAAACATTCAACCTCTGACCCTTTATGACTTAGAACACCTCCAACACCAACTCCTGAAGCATTGCATGCAACCTTGACTTTTGTTATGACATTATCATCCAAGGGCATGCCTACGGTCAACTATCATATTCTGTTGTGGTTGACATGGGAAGTTTTGTAATTGAACTTTATTTTGTTGCCACGGTTCAATTACATGTGTCTCTATAACATTTGGAAAACTTTCTGGGTTCCCAATTGGAAACTCTCTTCCAAAACCTGCAGACTGACGATAATCCCTAAGTGTACCCGGTGGAGGAAGAATACCTCGATGTTGGTGGGGTAATCTTACAGAATTCTGATTATGCCCATTGAGAGAAGTTTGACCTGTATTAAGTTCTGAAAATTTTACTACTAACTTCTCGATAGGACGTTTGCCTAGATGTTTGAGTATGGCCTGAGTTCGAGCTTCTAACTACATTTGAAGCTGGGACAAGGACTTAGTGAAGTTGGCAGCTAAGTTGGCTTGTCCTATGAATAAGTTCTCACATTTTTGGTCTAGGGAATCATATTTTTCATTTAGGTGGTCACAGGTTTGGGACAATTTTTCAACTATGCTTGCAAGTTCTGCATTGGTAACCATGATGGACTCAATACAGGTGAATTAGGGTGAATGGATGATGCACGACACAAAGATGTATGCCATTGTAAAATAAAATTCACACCAAGTAATTAACTTAAAGATGCTTAATAAATCACCAAAGCAAACAGAAGTAAATAAGGGATCTTAACTTAACTGATGGATAAAAGTTTAATTCAAGCTCAAGTGGAGAGAATGTACCTTTTAAGAAGCCCTAAAACTTTTCTCAAATACTTGTGTACCAAGCTGCAAGTTCGAAAAGAAAGGCTTTCTGAATTTTTTTATTTTTTATTTTATTTTTACAATTTCAGCAAAGTCATGGAATTTTATGAAAGTTCAGCAAAGATAGGGCCCTTTTAAAATTTCACAAAAGTGTAGATGACTGAAATTTTGAAAAGGTAGGTATATTCTGTAAATCTTGCAAATATAGGATTTATTTTGCAATTTCAGTAGGCCGGGACTTGTTTAGAATTAAATAAAAGGGATTTAGTTTCAATAGAAGGGAGGAGGGGCTGTTTGCAAAATTTTAGAACAAAGGGTTGTCTCTGAAAATTCTAGAATAGAGGGACTGTTCTGAAATTCTAAATAAAATAGGGTTGTGTTGCAAAATATCCAGTAGGGACTGGTTTGCAAAAAGTCAGATGGGATCTGTTTTTGCAAAGCTCAGAAGGGGTTGTACTAAAATTTAGAGAGGGATTTAGTTCCAAACAGCTAAATTGAGGGGGTTGTTTTAAAAAAATTACGAAAAAAATACCCCTAATCGATTCTTCTTCCTTGTGCAGTTGCTGAAGGCTGAAGTGGGTTTCGAAACCCATTGCCGATTGTCAACGACGACTGCTACGGACGTCGGAAGAGCAGTCGGACTGGTCCAACAACATGGGCAGAGGTTGGCGACACTAAAGAGGATTCCCGATCAACTAAACCCGGTCTTCTTCTTCGCAGCTTGCGCACGCACGAAACTGTAATGGAGGTGGGTTTCGAACCCACACCAGAAACCTTCGAAAAGACGAAAGGTGACGCTGGATTGGAGGTCAGGGTGTTCCGACGTTGCTAGCAGTGATCGGCGACGCTAGAAGAGCTATCGAACGTCGCTGGTGATGCCAATTTTGCAAAAGACAACCATTAGGGCTATCAACAAAACCTTTTTCGTCATTGTGGAGCTTGCGGATCTAGCAGTTGAAGCTTTGAGCGAGATATCCGACACCTCTGGTGAAGATTCGGACTGGATGGGCTGTCGAAATAGGGCTAAAATCGCCAGAGATGGGGAAGACAGTGGGCTCTGATGTTGTGAAGCTGGTTCCACCACCAAGAGTCGCCGGATTTGAGGAAGAGACACGCTAGAGCTGTGGCATCTGTCGAAAGTCAATGTTGTACGTTTTGGATTGGGGCTAAGATGAGGCAACTAGGTTGCATTCACAATAACCCTTCACACCAGTGTTGTAGATGCGTGGACAGCAGGATGAGTTAAAATTTGAGAGATTAATCTTAGGTTTGCTCTGATACCAAATTGATGCAAGACAAGTAGGAAGAAGCTAGAAGAAAGAGGAAGAAACCTCTCAAAGGGGAGAAGAAGGGGAAGAAAGGGGAAAAGAAGGGAAGAATTTAGAAAGGATTTTGGAGAGAATTAGGGCGAGCAAAAGAAGTAATCAATGTATTGAAATCATAAAGTATGATCATTCCTAATACAAGCTACCCTATTTATAGACTTGAAAGCGAAACTCTAAACATGCGTAAAATACACACGACAATTAAAATACCCAAAAAATCCTTAATCAAATAAATAAACCCTAATTGGAACGATTGCACTTAGACTATGTATGAATTGGGTGCGCAGCACAATCCCCTTCAATGAGACTTCTGGTGGGGGTGAGGGATCCCAAAAACACATCATGGCAAATTCTATAAACCTAAAACCATAGCATCATTTGTTTTCTATATTTTTGTTTCTTTTTATCCTTTTTTCTAACATAGAATCCATTAAGGATCAAATTAAACATGGATGAGGTATCTGAAATATGGTAATTCTGTGCAAAACAGGCTCCACTGCTGCAGTTATCTTTATGAAAGTCATGAACATTAGTTGTGGTCCATTTTTCTTAAGGAGAAAGAAGTGAAAAAAAAACTTAGTACAGCATCTAAGCCTTGAGTGGGTTATCATCAATGCCAACATGCCTCAAATTGTATCCCATATTGTTATCGAAATCATGTGATGCACCAATATATCATGAAACATTCAAAGCCTGTCTCTTAAATATTTTCTTCACATCATCAATGCTATCAATAATTGTTCCTTTTAGAGGAAAAAAAAAACTTCAAAACTATATTTTCATCCGAATTTTCCAAAGGGAAAGCACCAAAAGTTCCCCAACATACTCATGCAAATTTTGATTTCCCAAAATTTCCTTAACATATTCTGACAAGTTTTGAGTCTGTCAAAGTAAAAACACAATATCGGCAGACAAATCAAAATTGGAAAGAAGGCAGTGATGAAGTAATTCAGTGGACTTTGTTCCACATTTAAGGAGCTTTCAACTGTTCATTTCCATGACATTAACTAGATTCAAGCCACATGACAATTATATTTGGATTATATTTAAACTCATTTCCAAATTATGAATACATGCATCTCTCAAACTAAAGGCATCTTTTACTAATGTAGGATTCTTAATGGTTTCTTATTATCCAGAATGGTTGACCAACATTGTCCCAGTTGCCAAGAAGGATAGTAGAGTCAGGATGTGCATTGATTATCAAGATCTAAAAACGGTAAGCCCAGAGGATGACTTTCCAGTACCTCATATTGACACCTTAATCAATTACACATGGTTTTCTTTCACAGATGGATTTTTAGGACATAATCATATCAAAATAACCCTTATGTCCTATCAAAAAACCCAGAAGATCATGAAAAAACATGTTCATCATACCATGGGAAACCTTTTGCTAGAAGATGATGCCCTTTGGCATAAAAAATGCAGGGGCAACTTACCAACAAGCTATGGCAGTAATATTTCAGGACATAATGAATAAAGAAATGGAATCATATATCGATGACATGATTATCAATTCACAAACTTCGCCCATCTTAGTAAACAATTTGATCATCTAGAAAAACACCAATTAAGGTTAAATCCTCAAAAGTGCATCTTCAACACCCAGAAGGAAAGCTATTCGGCTTCATCAATAGTAAAGAAGGGATTGAGGTGAACAAACAAAAGATCAGAGCCATCCTTCATAAGCCACCACCAAAAACAGAAAAGGAAATTCAATGTTTTCTGGGAAGATTTAGTATATCAGCAGATTTATAGCTCAGTTGGCTCCCAATTGCAAGCCGATCTTCAGGCCACTTTAGAAGGATAAGTCAACACAATGGGAATAAGATTTTTAACAGGCATTCAACAAAATCAAGTTGTAACTTACTATCCCCTCTCTCCGCCTTGCCCAGAAAGACAGCTAAAATTTATCTCCTTGTTATTAGCACTGCCAAGGGAGGCATATTGGGTCAACTAAATGAGACTAGGAGGAAGGAACAAACCATTTACTATTTTAGTGAGAAATTCATGCCTATAGAAAGCAAATATTTGGAAATAGAAGTATGCCTCACTCTTATATTAGCAACTCAATGTTTGAGGCAATACATGCTTATCTCCCAGCAAGATCCTTCACAGTATCTATGTCAAAAGGCTATACTTAAAAGCTGCCTCGCAAAATGGAAACTACTACTAGCAGAATTCGATATCATATATGTGACAAGAAAGGCCATAAAAGGACATATAATTGCTGATTACTTGGTTGTGTAAGCATTGCCAAATTACCAATCAATACAGGCTTATTTTCCAAATGAAGAGCTCATGATTATACAAGACGAATCAGGGAAGGAATGGTGGATATTATATTTTGACGGAGCATCGAATATGGCAGGAAGTGGCTTAGGCATGTTACTCCATTTGCACATCAACAAGGTTGACTCCATGCGCATTAACTCATGGGGTGGAAGAAGCCTTGCCAGTAGAAGTGAAAATTCAAACCTTGAGGCTTTTGCAAGAAAACCAATTAAGCGAATAAGAGTGGCAAGCTATAAAATTGCAGCAATTAGACCTAATTGACAGAAAGTGCATACAAGCACTAAGCAATACGTAGGCTTATCAAAGAAAGATTGTCCAAAGTTACAACAAAAAAATAAAGACTAGAAACTTTCAGCCTGAAGATTTAGTAATGAAGAGAATGTTCATGCCACAACCTGTAGACCGGAAAAAAAGGAAAATTTCACCCAAATTGGGAATGGCCAAGGCTAGTCCAAAAGGTATTGGGAAACAGGAACTGCATCTTATCAATAGAAGACAAAGCTAACCATTCTGAAACTAACAACCCAGACTACATAAAAAAAATTTCCATGTATGATGCAAGGTTGAAGCATATCAAGGAAGTATCAAATATAATAAAATATACATCAAAAAGGCCCAAATACATAACTCCAAAGGAGTAGGTTTTGGAAAGTCTCATAAGAAAAATAGGAAAAGTAAACCAATAACATGACAAAAACAAAGTTTATCTTGCCTTCAGAGTGCATAGAAATACATCCAAGAAAACGACAAAAAGACGAAAGGCATTCCTTCACTATTTAGTTCCTCCTAAGCCATGCCCTAAGGATCCATGATGAGCCCCTATACCATCCAATCACTCCTTTATACGAGCCATGGCCACTTGGATTGAACAAGAAGTGTTCTCTTTAGAAGAAACCATGGCAGCCAGGTCACAGCAGAGACAACCTAACATTTCCTCCACAAACTCAAGGCATTCAGAAAAAGCTACCTCATTACCAAATCAATGAGCGGACGAAGACTCTCCTATCAAGTGATGCAATTAATTTATAAGCCACCCATGATATGCTTTAGTAACTTTCTAATGGGCAAAGTAATGAAACCTCACCTCCCAAGCTAGAATACTTTGCTGCTAATCACTCAACACAATTCCTCGGAGAGAAGATGAATTTAACTGGTAGCTAGTAAAAGGAATGGTAATCCCAAAGAAGGTGGGAATGTACTACATATGGTTTTGAAAATCGGATACAATATGACCAATAATTGTACACTATACAAGGCTGTTTCAGCAGCTGTTAGAAAAAATGGGCCATATCGGCCAAAACAGCCCTGTATAGGCCATATTGGTTCCTGTAAAGGGCATGAACCTAGCATTGGGGAGGGTAATTTTACTTCAAACTACACTTCTACTAGAGAAAAATCCATCACAAGGCTTGCATTGTTTCCGACTCCCCTGCAGTCATTTTCGTGAATCAAAAACCATTTTTCAACTAGTTTGGGTAATTAAAAGGGCTTCATTTGAGATTTGGAGAACTTATAGTTTGGGATTTCCAACACTTACCCCTTTTTCTTAAAAGATTTGACTAAAGTGAAGGAAAGAAAAGGCTATTTCAACACTAGTACAAAGTCAAATGAAGCAAAAACTACAAATTTAAAGTGAAAAGGAAGATCGAAGTTCAAGTTGGGTTTCTAGGAAAAATCACAAAATACCTAATTTTACTCATTCAAATGCACTAAAACTACATATTTAGTTATGTTTTGAAGCGGGAAACCCAAATCGACCTAGATCTTTAATATTTACTTTTTATTTTTTATTCTTGACTTTATATTCCGATTTTTGGAAAAATATTAAAAAAACTCAAAATTGTTTGTTGATAAATATTTTAGATGATTCAAAAGAACATTTTATGTACTACAGAATATTTTTATAATTTTTTATATAATTTTTAAAATTTCAGATTTAAAAAAAATAGAAAATTGATTTTTTTATTTTTAAATCTTAAAAATCTAGGCAGTAATCTTCTAAAATATCTTGTATTACCCATGGGTATTTTTTTTGGTGAACTGTTTAATACTGTATTTTTATTTTTTTAGTTTATATTTTAAATTCCTTTAAAATCATGTTAACATTAAAATTTAGTTTTCTTATAATATATTTGATTTGGGTGAATAATTGATTCTTTAAGTTTTTTTATAATTTTCAGATTGCATTCTTTAATTTTTCAGATTTAAAATGTGAAATAATTAGATTTAAACTAAATATGTTTGATTGCATGTTGTTTTATCTTCATCATAAAACAACTTAAAATTATATTTTGATTTTGTAATTTTGTTTTTGATTATATTTATAAATTTTCAGATTTTACAAAGTGAAACAACAAATTTGAAATTGTGGCTAATGCATCTGATTTAATATAAATACAATATTTCATTCATGTAAGATTGTAAGCTTGTTTATTTTGTGCATAATTGGATCTATTAGATTTTTAAATTTCTATTATTGAATAGACTCTTTTTTCTTTGTTAATTGTTTAATTTGCAGATTTATAGCTTGAATTGAAATTTGAAATTGCTAAAGATAAAGATGTGGTTGATGACGAGATTCATGAGAACATATAAAATCAAGATATTTGATGGCAATATAGTTCTAGAGTTTGGAAAAGTTAAAAAATTATCAATTGCAAATTTTGTGAACGAGAATTAAGTGGGGATGTAACTAGATTGAAGCAATATTTGACATATCAGAAAGGCAATGTTGCTGTGTGCACACAAGTTCTTAAAGCAATAATGTTTTCGATGAGAGCCAACTTGCAAGACATCAAGATGGAAAAAGAAATAAAAGGCAAAAACAAAAAAGACAACATTAGATGGTGTTTATGGCAAATATTAATCATAGTATTACCTATATGTATTAGATTATAGAGATTGTGTTTGCATTCTTAGTAGTTGCTCATCCTCGTCCTTCTCTTCCTTCTCCTCCTCCTCTTCTTTCTCTTGTTGTATCATTATACTCTTTTCACAATCTCTACTTATGCTTGTGATTATGAAGATTAAGGATATGTACTTGGCACTACAATTTCACTTGTGCCTCCTACTCCTAATTCTCCTCCACTTCCAAGTCCAACACTATCATTATCATCATCATCATCATCATCATCATATCTATGTTACTCCTACTCCCATGTTCAAATTTAGTTGCACTGCTACTAGCTTCTTAAGCTTCAATAATTGTTTTTGGATGACTTTATGTTGTTCTTCTAATGAACGCTAGGTAAATTTCCTCTTCAGTATTTATTACATTTTTATTCTTCTCTCTTTGTTCTAATTATGGGAGGAGTAGATGATCTTTAGGCTCAGCAAATATATAATCAAAGTTTATTGGTCGATATGGTTCCTACTCAACTTGATCTTTAGACTTTTTACATATTCCTCAAGCGTAGTCTAACGTTGTAATGAATAAAAATATTTTTCTACACTTTCTCTTGCCTCATTCTATTACGTTGCTTAAAATGAATTAGTGTGAATGTATTCCAATTTCTTTCGCAACTAGCTGAAGATGTAGTTTGGCTCAAAATTATTATAGCAATTCTCCTAAGATGTGGTATACTTTCTCCATAATTTACCCACCAATGAACTATAGTTATCAAATTTACATGATATGATATTAGTTTAGTGATGAAATTTACATATAGAATCACAAATTATCAAAACATGTTATTTACCTAGTTCAGATCCATTTACAGCTGCTCTTGCAAGTAGATCTCCAAATCTCTTCATTCCAAATTCACATATTCAACCTATATTACATCATGAAATTGAATTTTATGTAACAAATTCAAAATAAATATTGTAAAGAAAAACATGTAAATAGATACTGCTTATAATATTGCACAACTTACTTCATTAATTGTTTAAATTTGTCATTCAATAGCTGGCTCTAATCACTTGATAACATTTTTTAAATCCAATTCTAATTTCATCAGTCTCTTCATGCATTGGAATATCAAAATATTGAATCTAAGAAACAACCTACACATAAAACATATTAAGCAAAAAATTAATTAATAAATAATATAAACTAAATGATCAAATGATATATTTTTATAAAACAAGTAATGAACTAATAAATGTTTACCTACAATATGGAGTTCATGATGAAGTTGAGCATTCCAGCACTTATCAATTAGCTAACAATAATCTTTATAGTGCTTGCAATTTATTTGTATAGAGAATTTTTCTCTATCCATTACTTCAAAAATAAATCTCATTATAGGACTTATATCACTTTCAACAAGTTTAAGAAACTTAATTAAAAGTTCGATAACCTTCATAATCTCTTGCACTTTCCCCTAATATATATTATCTCTTATAATACAGCTCTACATAAGGGCCATTTAAAACCCTTTCATACTTAAATTCAATCCATTATCAAAAGGAAATCATCTCATTAAGTGCTCCTCTCTATGTACACAAGCCCTCCAATGCTAGAAAATATATTGCAAAATGAGTTGCCTGAGGACTCAATAACTCACATTCTTTGTAAACTTTTTCGTCAATGCAACAACCCAATTATGATTGTAAATAAATGTAGTAATTATCTTTATTTTTTCTACTACTGTAATATTTTTTTCTATTTCCAATATCTTCAAGAATTAGATCAATGCAATGAACTGCACAAGGTGACTAAAATAAATGATTCTTCTCCATGAGCAAAATTCCCATCACCTTGTATGAAGCTTCATTGTTGATAACAACATAAACTATGTTACTCTCAATAATTTCATCAACCATCCAATCCATCAAGCTAAAGATATATGAGGCATTATTCACTTGGTTAGAAACATCAATTGCTTTTATGAAAATAATACCCAATTGACAATATACTATAAAATTAATCATTCTTAATCTGGCTGTGCCAGTCCAACCATCACGCATGATTGTATAACCTCTTGCAGCCCATATCTTTCTAAATACTCACATATAATCCCGTGTTTCTTTATATATCTCTTGCAAGTATTTCCCATCAATTTCATATAAGTTGGTGCTTTAACACAACTTCTAGCTTTTGCCACTACACCTACAAATACTTGGAAGTATAGAGAATTTGCAATATGTGAAGCAATATTATTATGCAAGAATAATTTTGTTGTAGCTCTTCTAAGATTATTAATGATACTCTTATTTCAAATTTATTTCAATTTCTTTGTTTAGCACCTACTTTTCTATAAAGCTATTCATCAACAATTGTTGCTCATGGTTTAGCAAATTCACTTTCTTCATCAATGTGTATGTAAGTTGGGGCCTTTTGGGATATTTCGCCTTGTTTTCTTGAACTAAAAGCACCATGATTGTCTTTAAATATTCCTCCACTCCACAAATTAATTGAACCATTGAAAACATTTGTCTATGAAACTCATCTTTCGAGCAGTTTGTAGACTCTCTTCTCGCCCTCATCATTTATCCATCATTGTCTCCTTCTCGACAAATATTTAGTTTCACCTTCTATGTTTTTTCTCTTATTACTTTTTTCACCTTTATGTCTAGCAACTTGGGCCTCATTGACAGCATTATTTCTTTATAGACCTATGTGCATGAAGCAACATCGCCCTTTTAATGTGCAAAATGTTGTTTAAATCTAGTTACCCCCTCCCTTTAATTTTTGTTGACAAAATTTGCACTTGATAATTTGTCTTCTTTTCCCAACTCTGGTAACATATTGACATCCAATATCTTGATTTTCTATGTTTTCAGGAATCCCATTACTAACCACATCTTTAACTTTATCCATTTCAATTTTCAAATCAAGTTATAAATCTGTAAATAAAACAATTAATAAGAAAAAAAGAGTCAATTCAATAATATAACAAAAAAAGAGTCAATTCAATTATGGGCAAAATAAACAAGCTTAAAATCTTATATGCATGCAATATTGCTCATGCAATGTTGCTTTCATATCAAATCAAATGCATTAGCCACAATTTCAAATTAGTTTTTTCACTTTGTATAATCTGAAAATTTATAAATGTAATAAAAAAAGTAAGAAATAAAAATATAATTTTAAACAATTTTATCATGAGGACAAAATCACATGCAATCAAACATATTTAATTTAAATCTAATTATTTCAAATTTTAAATCTGAAAAATTTTTAAATTCAATCTGAAAATTATAAAAAAAACTTAAATAATAAATAAAGCTTATCATACCAAATCAAAGATATTATAAGAAAACTAAATCTTAATATTAACATGATTTTAAAGAATTTCTCAATACAAGTTAAAAAATAAAAATACATTATTAAACAGTTTATGTAGCAAAAAATAGTCCCATGCATAATAATAGATATTTTAGAAGATTGATGCTTAGATTTTTAAAGATTTAAAAACAAAAAAAATGCATTCTTTCTATTTTTCAAATCTGGAATTAAAAATTATATAAAAAATTTTACTACAGCACATAAAATGTTCTTTTGAATCTTCTAACATATTTATAAAGAAAAACTTACATTTTATTTTTATATTTTTGAAAAAATTGGAATAAAAAATCAAGTATAAAAAATAAAAAATCAAATAAAATCAACCAAATCTAGGTTGATTTGGTTTCCCCCTTCAATCGAAACTAAATATGCAGTTTCAATGCATTTAAATGAATCAAATTACCTATTTTGTGATTTTTCCCAAAAACTCAACTTAAACTTCAATCTTCCTTTTCACTTCAAATCTGCAGTTTTTGCTTCATTTGATTCTTGAACTAGGGTTGAAACAGTCTTCTCTTTCCTTAACTCAAGTGTTGAAAATCCTTAACTTCAAGTTCTCTAAATCTTAGATGAAGCCCTTTTAATCACCCAAACTAGTTAAAAAATAGCTTTTTATTCACGAAAATAGCTTGAAGGGAGTTTGAAATATCAAGCAAGCCTTAGAAGGGATTTTTCTCTTTAAAAGAAATGTGGTTTGAGGTAAAATAACCCTCCCCACCACCAAGTTTAAAGTCTTTATAGGAATTGATATATTATTGCACGATATAGGCCCACATTGACTGTATCGTATTCAATTTTTAAAACCATGACTGGGTCAACATCTAGCAACAAAGCCCTCCAATGGATCTTACTATTCTGTAGTATGAAAAATCGTTCAATCAACTCCTAGAGAACAAAAGGCATCTAACTAATGGATGCGGGGAATGGACACAAATTGATCCAGGTGCTTGAAAAGTCACACCTGAATGCAAAAGAAAGGAAAAACACATGCATAAAGGAAGCATTTGACAAATCCCTTATAAAAGAGAAGGGAGGAATGGAAGCAAGAAACTCATATAAGGAATTGTTAGAAAGCCATACAATGACCTATGTCCATATGAGAAAGTAGATAATCCTCAACATATGCCAGCTAGGATAGCAAGCACTAGGGAGTAAAAATGTAACATGTGCAACATAACATGAAATAGCTTAAGGCAAATATCACACAGCAAGCTCAGTCGTTTTTCCTTTTCTAGAGAAATGTCCATGATGATGTGTAGCAATAGAGAAATGAAGGATTTTGTATTCTTCTTTGGGATTCCCTCTTTGTTTTTCCATGCATCCTCTCCAGATGGTGCGATTTTCTATTCTTTGTCTCAATTCTACAAACAGTTTTCTATCATTTTCTGTCAATAGAGGCGAAACTGAATCTTCTCGTCTAATTTTTTCCTACAATGGTCTAATGTTCATGATGCTTTCGAAGGTACTATTATGCTTCCCTCTCTTACATGAGATTCACCTTAAGTTTTTCCATGTTATGCCACACATATTACATTTTCACTCTATAGTGTAGGTTATCCTAGTTGGCATAAGGATATTTGCTTTCCTAGATGCACATTGGTCATTATATAATTGTCCTATGATTCTTTGCATGAATTTTTTGCTCCCCACCCCCTCACAACTCCAACCCAATTTTCTAAGAGTCTAGTCATATGCTTTCCTTATGTATGTGCTTTCATAATAGTTTTTCCTCCATTTCGTTTTAGGTGAGACTTTTAGAGCACCTACATCAGCTCGTGTTCATTTTTATATCCATTAACCAAACACCTATCATACTTCAAAAGTTAATTGCTGGGGGTTTTCCCATCATCCTTCAAGGAGTAATCAAATAGCTTCATATGCTATAGGATGGCAAGATCCATGGGTCTTGTGGCTAGATATTGGCCCAATGATTGGTCTCAAAAATATTGTCCCTCTAATTTCACTTGGAGCTTATTTGTACACGTCCTACCACCCCTTTCACTTCATTAGTTTCAGTTTGCGCAAGACATTCTCTCCTTCTCTAGAATTATCATTCATTTTACTAGCTACTCATTAAATTCACCTTCTATCTAGGGAATTGTGCTAAGTAACTAGTAGCACTTGGGAGCTCAGGTTTCATCACTTTGCTCATTCAAAAGTTACTAAGACATATCATGGGTGACTTAGAAATCAATTGCATCACTCAACACCTAAAAAATTGCTAATATGATTGTTATTATTTAATTTTAATTATAAAATAGGAGCATGGACCACTAAGATATAACAATTTGAATTATTATAAAATAGTTATTGCAACTAAAGTTTGTAACCATTACCAACATGAGCTGTGATAGTTCTAGCCACTAATATCCCCTGTCACTGGAAATACTTGCTTGATCTAAAGATCAAAGAACAAAAATGAGGTAAGGTGGCTGCAAAGAATTAAAGATCCAATATCCTTCCTAAAAGAAAGGATTGGGATGATGAAAACCATAGTAGGCCATCAAATCCTCTGTAACATCTCTAAGGAATCCACACCAACTGTAGCAAGGCCTGTTGCTGGTATCCACTGCTTTGATAGCACTTTCAAAGCAAATATGCAAAACATCTGAAGAAAATACAAAGGTGCCTGAAATTGTCAAAATGCCCACAATTTTAGAGAGCCAAAAGTTAACCTAACATCTAATCTTAACATGACGTAGAAATTTCTATCATGAAAGGTTATCTTAGGACAAATAACCTTTCAATCTTAAGCAAAATGTAGCAAAGAGGTTTCATTAGGACAAATTCCAAAGATTTTAAATGTCAAAAAATCTTGTGCCTACAAAGACCTAATTGAAAATTTGTCTATAAATGAAACCATGCACTAAAAAGTTACTGCATGGGGGTATAAGATTACAATCCTCGTAGTGTTGAAAATCATTATGCTCTTTTGAGGTAAAGGTTGCATAGTATTTGAGTATTGTATTATACCAGATGTTTCTACCCTTCATTAATTTGATAGTGGTTGTAACTATGATATAGAGGTAGCAACAGTCAGTTGTTAAGCTTGTTATGGAGTCAAAATGCAGCATTTAAAGAAAAAAACCCTCCAGTTAGCTCCTAATGCAAACTGTCTACCAACCATGTTTAGACTCAACTACAGCCTCAAACCAAAATCACTGCTAAGAATTCAAGTGTGTGCTAACAAGCAGACCCCATATACAAACGAAATTGGCATAGATGCACTTACAGCGTCCTTTGCTTGGAGCTTCTCAGCCCATCCATTCAAGACATAAGGATCATTGACAGCCACACAAATTACAGAATCAACCCCTTTCACTTTGAACTTTTCAATATTGTTCTTATAGCTGGGAACATGCTGGACAGAACAGACACCTGTGTATGCACCCTGTAAGAAAATGGTTAGCAACATCTTGTTTTTACACATCCAAAACTGAAAAGATCCACTATTAAAGAAACTAAGACCTTTAAAAACACAATTTAAAAAATAGTTTAAGAACCAATCTCTTCATCAACAATGAGCAACTAGAACTACAGACAAAACAATTTCCCTGCCTAGCAAATCTCTCGGGCTGCTTTTTATAAATAATAATAATAAATCAAAAGCTTCATGCATAACATCAAATTTCTGAAAATCAGGTAATGTAATCCAACAATCAAAAGCATATATCATCACGATACAAATGGAGAAAAAATAATTGTATAAATTGAGTGAGAGGGAGAAAGGAGTCACAGGTAGTCCGAAGATGACCACTTTCTTGTCCTGCAAACCAAACAAAACAATCTTCAGTTAATTATTAGATTCTCCCACAAGGTACACATACAATCCAAACAAACCAAGATGAAAAAGAGAAGTAAATACCACCTTGTTACAAAACTTTCAGTATGCCCAAGTAATTTTCATTTGCGGCTTACCATCTCTAACATTTTCACAAGAGGCCCACCAAAGGCATAGATCAATCCAATTTCTTGGTGCACAAAATAACTTAAGACGCCAGAAATGATTGTTGTGATCGATGTTACAGCAACGCGACCCCAAAAGGCTTTTCATTACTAGCACTTCCTGCTGAATAACCCACAACCGACCACTCAACGGGACCACCAAAATCCGGGCCAATTACACAAATACATGGATTAAAAAGAGAGATTTTAGAGACACCCATTTTTCTTTTCATTTTGTTTTACATTTCAAGAGGGTGGAACAAGGATACCAAAAAGCGCACCATTTCCAAATCCTAAAAAGGAAAGAGGGGGAGCGTGATAGGAACTAAACAAGCAGAAGGGCGTCGAAAGTAGCAATTACTTTGAAGATCTCAGAGAGTGGAGTGGTGGAGAATTTGGAGGAGACGCCTTCGTCCCAAGTTCGAGCCTTCTGAAGCGACACGCCTGGCGCTGCTGCCACGACATCGGTGCCAACAGCGAGGGACGCGAACGCCCGGCCCCATGCACCTCTGCTGCTGCCGCTGCCTATGCCTACTGCACTTGCAGCAGATCGCTTTAGAACGGTATAGATGGCCATATTTGTGGAAGGAAAAGAGTGGGTGGGGTGGGTTGTTTTGCTCTTTGTTATGGCAGATGGATGCTATGGCAGCAATTGCCCATGACACTCGTCCACCAGACCACCAACCTTCACGGAGCAGGTCGACTGGGTCAGTGACTTACTCATGCCAGTGGTTCGGGTGCGAGTTATTACAGCTGACAGGATTTCTTTTTTAAACAGTGATAAATACATGATATATGAACGAAATCCGCTTAAATAAGGATATTAAAGGTGTGTTTGGATAGAATATAATAAGAAGTATACTAGAAAAGTGTAGTAGGTTATAACACAAGTAATACTAGTTTTTTTTAAATAAGAAAGGAGAAATGATTAAAAATCTGTGTAATAATAAGAAAAATAGAGTTATTATAATAATTAAGATGAAATATTAATCCAAAAAGGAGTGTAAAAGAGACCTCGTTACTAATATGTTCCCTTTCTAATGCACCCAAACTGATGCTAACTATTATTTAAAATTTTTATTTATAAAATTTATTTTGCAATGTTTTTCTTATCTTTATTATGATTGTTATGTTATTATTATTTAGAATTGCTGACTTCATTCAAACCATGTAGCAAGGATGTTCATATCGAGTTGTTCGATATTTTGATTAAAATGCAATATTTTGTCTTGATATGAAATAAAAGTCTTTTTCTATTGATGCTTGATGAGGGTATTCAAATCATAAATATCACATTGAGCATCTATGCCATTTGAAATTTTGAATACATGCATATCTTTTTTGGATCAAATTAAAATTATTCATATTTTTCTTTAATTTTATATGAATTTGTTTAAAAATTAGAATATTGTTTATTTATATAAACAATATAAGTAAACTATTTAGATCATTTTTTTGTAATACAATGAATTTAAATATTTTATCATGCTTTTAAAATATCACACCATTTAAACTTACCATAATACAACATACCGTGGTTGGATGCCTCTTTTCCCGATGAATAGAACATTGGTTAACTATCAAATTAGTGATAATAGCTTTAAAAATAGCAAAATCATCCGCCTACGCTTTTTAGACTTTGAACCACAATCTTTTTTTTAGTGAAAAGGAAAATAATGGTTAAAATAAGGTCATTTTCAAATAATAAATTTTATCCAAATTTCCAACCACAACAATAATTTTTCACTAACATTTTATATAACTATATAGTTATAGTATAAAGTATATAGTCCATCGGAAATCATGGGAGGCAGCAAATTCGAAGAAAGAGCAAACAAAAAAGGAGGGTTGTGTGCTTGTGGGGCGAAGGCATTCTTTGCCTTTTGGTCTTCAGAGCCACATTGCTTCTTGGGTATGTATTCACTATTTCCGCTGGCCGGGTATCACAGATATTTCACTTTAAGCATGCTTTCAACCGAACAGAGGTGCGACAGTCACACACCATCCAGCATGGATGTCTCGACTGTTAACTAGATCTCTTACAACAAGCAATTGCATCCCGAAAGGCCAAAGTGCAAAAGTTTGTTAGGATGCCCATCGAACTAGAAAGCAAAAAAAGCAAAAATTGTGGCTTTATACACCTCATCGTCAGCCCAAAATGTGAAGTTGTGTACGTCTCTTTGATTGATAGCTGGAAAGGCTTCATTTTTTAAAATTGACCAAGCACATTCTCGTATTCTACCCACTTGCATCCATTTGTACATAAAACTAGCTATTTAAGCTTTATGAAGAAATGCAGACATAATAGCCATTCACTATTATCCCACCTGCAAACAACCCAAACTACAACCATCAGTTAGAGAGTTAGTGATGCATGGATACGCACTGACCCCCCACACTACCTTTGATAAATGGAGATAAATGAATTACACAAGTGAACCATTTATTTCCAATTGCAGTCTAAATTAGTTTTGATAGACGCTTACCTTTGATAAATAGAGATTTATCCAATGCATGCACTCATTTCAATTTTTTTATGCTTTGCCCTATCCACTTTGCCATGCTTTAATTTCAATGGCAATTTCCCTTGAAAAATGAAATGATTCAATGCTAAAGAAACCCATATATCAGTGCTGCCCTTTTATTTGCCCTTTTATTGATGGGTCCTTCCACATTAGGAAGGACATAAATATGCTACAAAAGCCACAAAAAATTAAGCTCTAAAGTCAGACATGGTGGGTCCTTTCATAAGTTGCATTTGGATATGAAAATGGTGAGGCTGTGACATGTGCATTAAATGTTGCTAGTTGCAAATTTCAAATAAGAGCGATGGTTTTCTTCAACCATGATGAAGCTGTCAACGTAGAAAGTGGAGCCAAAATGCCGAAAGCAACAACATCGAAAGTTAGAACACCAAAAGCAGCAACAACGCCAAAAAATGCATTAAATGAAGGTGTTAGGAAGGGGAAGATGAGCTTATAAATTGAGCTTATCCCAAGTAATGTTGGCATCAGTTCCCTCATCAGTGTCCTTCCCAAATAGAAGTCTCCCTATTAGATTTTAGTTTATTTTCTCTTTTATAAAAGAGTGAGAAATGAGTGTGTAAATTATGTTATCCATCTTTGAATAAAACCACTGAAATTCATTTTTCTCAACAAAGTCTCCTTCGGATGAAACCATTATAACCTATTTTTCTCAACAAAGTGATATCAGAGCCTGGTTAATCAAATGGAGGAGACAAGCAACATGATCAAGCTGACCACATTCAATTATGCAATTTGGAGGTCAAAGATGGAGAATCTTCTCTACATTAAAGATTTGTGGAGACCTATTGTAGCTCGTGCTCCAACACGACCAGCTACAACGAATGATGCATCTATAGCAACACCAACATAGACATCAAAGTCAATAATAGATGTCAAACTAGAGACCATGTCTGATAGTGAGTGGAAGGTGCTCAATAGAAAATGTGTTGCTTAGATTCAATTATGGATCAATAAAAGTATCTTTCAAAATTTTGCCAATGAACATGATGCATACATGCTTAGCAAAAATTAGAGAAAATGTATATAAGGACAACCGCATAGAATAAAGCAAATTTGATGCGATGACTGGTAAACCTCAAATACAAGGATGGGACTAGCATATCAGAACATTTAAGTGAGTTCCAAGGCTTGGTAGATTAGCTCAATTTTATGAAAATAGCATTAGAAGATGAGCTACAGGCATTGCTACTTTTGAGCTCATTACCCAAAAGTTGGAATCATTAGTTGTGTCAGTAAGCAACTCTGCTCTCGATGACAAGCTTACCATGGAAATGGTAAAGACATGGTATTAAATGAGGAAACCAGACAAAAAGATGAAGGAATCAACTTGGAGCCAAAGGCATTTGTTGCCGACAAACAAAATAAGTCGAAATAGCATGAAAGAAGCAAAAGTCGAGATTCCGTGGACAAGGAGGATGCTAAAAGTCAACTTTCAGACAAAACAATGGGTATCACCACTACAAAAAACTCAAACACTCCATCAAAGATTGCAAGAAGTTGAAGGAAAAATAATCCAGATATCAAGACAGAAGAGTTGGAGACAATAATCAAATAAATGACACTACAATAGTCACGGATGAGGTGGTCATCATTCAAGATGACAATCATGTCAATCTTGCAAGCCAAGATTCAACCTAGGTTGTTGACTCTGGAGCCTCTTTCCACATCACATCATGAAAAAACTTCTTCTCATCCTATATTGGCAGTGATTTTTGTTGAGTATGGATGGGAAATGATGGAGCATCCAACATTATTGGCATCAACAATATTTATTTAAAAATAATATTGGATGCAAGTTATTAATAAAAGATGTGAGGTTTATACCCGATATTCGCCTCAACTTGATCTTCATCGGAAAGCTCGATGATGATGGCTACATCAACCACTTCTATGAAGAAAAGTGGAAGCTGGCTAAAGGCAACTTTGTGGTGGCCAAGGGAAGGAAGGATGCCTCTTTTTATGTCACAGAAGTAAAACTTTGCAGAAGAGAGGTAAACATAGCAAATGAAGAAGTATTGATCGAGCTACAACATGAATGACTTGGTCATATGACTGAGAAGGGACTGAAAATCCTTACAGAAAAAAACTCCTACTAGGAATGAAAGGTAAACCATTACCCACTTGTGTTGATTATTGTTTAAGCGGTTCCCAAACGGAATGCTGATGCAGCTTTTGAGATCTTCCCTCCTTAATTCCTATGAGACTAGAACACTGATCAGAGGACACTAGGGGTGTTCCCGGTGTGAACACTCCAACGCACAAGTTAGTATACGGGACTTTTAGAGGGAGGATGGAATAAGAATGAGTGATCTGTCATAGGGATGCATACCTGGTTCATATTTATAGATGAGCGGTGTGCGTAGCCGGGAGTCTTGCGGATCTATACACAGGTCGAACTAAGAAGTTTATTTAGGAGAGGAATCCCTGGAGATGCGTATCCTAACTTTGGATTTCGTGGGATTTGGAGAGATCCTAAAAAGGTAGTAGTCTGACGTAGCGAGTTGCCAGCTTGATAACTAATATGTGTTAGAGTTCTTAACACCAGTGCCCCCCCTTTTGAGAGGGCACGAAGTGCCCTCTTTTTTGAGTTTCATGCATGAGTTTTTTGCGAAAAATACGCATCTTTCTGCATATCTATCTAATGGTTGGATTAAAAAGATCTTGACGGGTCCATTTCTAATACACGGATCTGCTTCTCAAATCGATCTTGCTGCTAGAGATTCTTAATTTGGATTTTTTGAATCTGTTTTGGAATGGGGGTACTAGATCCGGAAGCGTTTGGATCCATGCTTTTTATTGTTTGTCCTTTGGCGGGCATTTTTGAATGTCGAAAGTAACTGCCCTTATGCCGGTTGCTCTTCCTTGCCCACGTGGCGGAGCCATAAATGCGATTTGATTTAACGACGGCTGGTTTCTGGTTTTTGCAAGAAACCAGCCTGTTCCTCTTCCGGTTTGCCTATCCATTTTCTGATTTTCCATGAAACCTTAGGCGGTTTTGTGGGGGGCTTTTATTTAAGACACTGTTTGCGAAGACAAGGCTAGTCATTTTCTTTGTCGGGGTAATCATTTTTCCCCTTCTCCTTTGTCTTCTTCGTCTTATACTCTTTTTTGTTTCTTTAATGGCTGCCGAAAAGTCTTTTCCCCGAGTTTCTGAGGCTGTTATGGCGGCCTTTAGGCTTTACTCTTTTCCTTCCACCATGAGCTGGGAATTTCCAGACTCTTCTGCCCTTCCGTGGCATCCGCGGGAGGGTTATGTGTTTGTCTCCTTGGGTTCGCTCAAGGCTGGTTTTCGCTTAGATCATCGTCATTTTGTTTCTTCCCTTCTTCGTAGCTACAATATTTCTCCGGGTCAATTGGTCCCGAACAGTTGGCGTTACGTTATGTCTTTTTGTCGCTGGGTTCATCAGCTTGAGGAGATATCTATTTTTTCTTTCAAAATATTTTCTTCCATATTTAATTTGATTAAAGCTCCCCATTCTCCTTATTATTATTATCTTCTTCCTCGTACTCCTTGGCGTAAGCTCTTTGCTTGTGTCACTGATCCTGATGACGAGTGAAAAAGTCATTGGGCCTGGGTTAAGTTTAGTGAAGATCTTTCTTTTCCTTTTGTTTGGATGACCAGCCCGGTCTGTCCCTCTGGTGTCTTTTCCCCTTTAGAGTGGTTAAGCTTGTATCTTATTAGGTATCGGTTGATGACTATTGGTACCCTTTCTGTAGATGTCATAGTATCGGCTAAGCATTATCGCCAAGCAGATTATCAGTGCGGCTTCCCAGGTCAGGAGGTTGTCACTCCTGAACCTATTCCTTCCTTGACTTCTTTGCCCTCTCTGTTCCCTAACCTTAGGTCTACCATTGTGCAAGAGTATGACCTCATTCCCTAGTCTAGTAGTGGTCGGTCCCGGGGGACGCCGGTTTTTGTGATTTCTGCGGCTCCCGGTCCCACGGAAACGGAGTTGTCTCGGAGAAAGAGGGTTAGGGTCGTAGCTCGGAGGTGAAGAGGGGATACTTCTTTCCTTTCATCCACTCCTTCTATTTCTGGCTGTAATTCTCCCAGAGCCCATGGGGAGACATGAGCGGATCCGTCCGCTCATTCGGAGCCGTTTGGACGGCAGTCAGAAGACGAGACTATGGGACCCTTAGTCCAGCCAAGGCCGCTTAATGTTGGTAGTTCTCCTAGTGCGGGTCCTTTTGTCGTATCCTCTAAGAGTAGTCCCTCTCATCCTTCCTCTGAAGAACCCTTCCCTCCGGGTGAGATCGTCCCTCTCGTCTTTGCATCCTTTTTTGCTGCTCCTTTGGCCATAGTGCCCCATGTGTCTGGTACTATATTGACGAGTGCTTTCGATTCTTTTTCAGCTTCCATTTATACCGAATCTATGTCTCTGGCTCCCTCATCTGTTTTGGCGGCTCCCATTGATCTCGTGTCGCTGACTTCTGCTACAATGGCTCCGATTATTCCAAGCACATCTATTACGGTTGATGTAGCTCTTGTCGTTTCGGAACCAGTTTCCTCAACCAAGGCGGCTACATCTATGCCTGCTTCTTCTGCGTTGGCATTGATGTCTTCGGGTGCGGTTGCAGGATCAAGGTCTTCTTCCTCTTTTGCTGGTAAGGATTTTTTTTGTAGACCTTTATTCGACTTCTTTTTTGTTCGTGTAGGCTTGTTTTCGTCCGATTGTTTGACTCGTGCAATGAAGCGCCCGTATGCCGGTCCGACCTTGGCTCCGCTCGCTCAGCATCTTCGTGGCCAGGCTTCTAGCACTAGTGGTCTTATTTCTGACCTAGGTGATGCCTCTTCTCAAGAGATGACTGCTCCGGCGAGTCGGGCATCTTCTCAGCCTTCAATGCCCATTAGTATGGCTCTTAGGGTGGCGGGGTCGATTACTTCCCTATTAGAGAATCCTCGGCTGGCTACCACCTTCGTTACCAAGTTAGCTTATTCTTCTAACCAGTCTCGGTACCTGGATATGCCATGGGAGGATCTTCTCGAGGAGTCCTCATTGGGAGTGATTCACCATTCTCTTGAGCGACAGAGCTTCATCGATCGGATGTGGCTTGTCTTGCAGCAGCTCGGCCTTACTCGCGATGAATTGTGAATCCGGACAGAGTGCTTGGAGGAGGCAGAAGAAGAGGTGGATTACTGGCATCAGGAGCACCAATTTTTAAAGAATGATCGGGATCGGATGATCACAGAATTTATAGCTTTGAAGGAGGATCTGGAAGAGGAAAAAAATTACTTTCGAGACTTGGAGGAGACTGCCTCTGCTCTTCGGGCCAATGAAGATCTTTTAAGAGCGGAATGTGCGGCTGTAGAGTCAAGGTTATGGTAGGCGGAGGCTGTTCTGTCTCAACTGCGGGTTGATCGTGACTGCGCTTTTTTCGTATCTGAGTCCAAGGAGAAGCGCCTCGCTCACGTTCAAGCCGAGTCTGCCAAACGGGAGAAGGAGCTCCGCGAATGGTTAGCCGCTCTAGAAGGTAGAGAGGCAGTTTTGCATTGGGAGATTGCATCATTGAAGGAAGGACATGTTACCGTTCTTTCTCAGGTTCGTCAACAGCGGCTGGAACAGTTAGTTGAGGAACCTGAGTGTCAGGAATTACTCCTTCAACATGTAGTGGTTTATTATAAGCAGTCGTTTGAGTCCTGTAAAAAGAAGGCAGCTAGGAAATTCCCTAGTCTTGAGTTAAATGATATTTCTCAAGACGGGAAGGATATGTAATCTTTTTGGCCATTTTGCCTAAGTGAAATACAATTTTGGTTGTTCTCTCAATGATTTTGTGTACGAAATCTTTTGCAAGTGTGATTATTTCTAAGGTTGAGAGGTTCCATCCTGCGAAAGCTTTTCCTCATCGGTTCCATTTTCGCAGGAATGATGGTCGTCGGACCCTTCTTCTGAGGTTAGGTGGTTCCGTTTTTGCGAAACCTCTTTCTCTTCGGTTCCGTTTCTGCGGAACTAATGGTCGTCAAACCCTTTTCTGGGGTTTGGCAGTTCCGTTTCTATGGAACCACTTTCTCTTTGGCTCCATTTCTGCGGAGCCGATGGTCGTCAAACTGTTTTTGGGGTTTGGTGATTCCGTTTCTGCGGAACCACCTTCTCTTTCAGTTCCGTTTCTGCGGAACCGATGGTCGTCAAACCCTTTTCTGGTGTTTGACGGTTTCATTTCTGTGGAACCTCTTTCTCTTTTGTTTTGTTTTCGCGGAACCGATGGTCGTCAAACCCTCTCTGGGGCTTGGCGGTTCCGTTTCTGCGGAGCCTCTTTCTCTTTGGTTTTGTTTCTGCGGAACCGATGGTCGTTAAATCCTTTTTTGAAAAAACTAATTTGTATGATTTATTGTTTTGCATAAAAGGAGGAGTCCTCTTCATACAGAAAGGAAAGAAAAATCCTAAAAAAATAAGTATTATTTGTAATTCTCTACTGATAGTACCTCCTCAGACGTTTGACATTCCAGGTTCATGGGATGTCTTTTCCATTGAGCCTTTGTAGTCGGTAGGCCTCATTTTCTATTGCTTCTTTAACTTTGTATGGTCTTTCCCAGGAAGGTGCAAGTTTTCCCTTCGTATGGACGGGGTTGCTTACCGAGGCTTCTCGAAGGACTAGATCTCCTT
>JAYJMB010020390.1:3152-41917 GCA_036873735.1 Pouteria campechiana
GAAGCAGTAGTAGATGAATGAATTGCATAGCTTTGGCAAGTATACTGAGCCATACTCATGAACACTGCCTCATTTCTTGTGGCAATGACTATAATAGGCCCTAAAGAATAAGAAGAAGGCTTCTATAATTTGAAGAATGGAAGTAAAAATGTGCTTTTTAAGTCTACCTAGAAGGATCCCACAATAATTGGAAGAATAATCAATGTCCAAGATCCTTTCTCCTTTCTTCTTCTCCTTAAGAAACAGACAACAAATACAAACATGCACAGAAGCACGTTTTTAGTTTATCAGAATGTTTTAAAAGCTTGGTCACATTTATGTAATCAGACTTCAGACCACCTTGCGGCCCCCCCACCATGACCCCTTCAGAGAATTACTAGGACTCTCACAAGAGCCTGGAATTTCTGCATCTCGTTTTATTCAGAAAGATAAACATGTTGTGATTGAAATTACAACCCATCCTACTGAAAAAAAAAAATTATAAATAACAATGCTAACCAGAGATGCCCACTTCAGGTGTGGAGCAAAAGTTATCACTTGTTTGATGTATCTAGATGGTTGTAGTTCTACATGCTGTCTGATCAAAGATCATGCCATGTAATTCAACATAAGGCACAGATAACAACCATCAAATAGTTTCAACCAAAGATCGTCTGCTCCATCTCAGAAAACAAATCCTGTTGATCATCCACTGAATGGAAAGCATCTCAAATAAGGCAGTATTACAGCTTCGCATTTTTTAATCCATGGTTGTACTCTCTGATTGACTTAATATGCTTTTCTTTATTGGAGTCTGTCGCACAAATTGAATGATTGATTAGACACCTTGTTTCTCAAGCACACCAAAAAAATTTCCTACTCATCAAAACTTCTCATGGTAGCAGTTCTCCAATGATCTAGCCATTCTTTGCCAAACCTGATTGCAACAAAATCATCACTGTGATAACCTGGTGTGATAATGCCTCATAGGCGTCAACCATAACTGCATGTTGGTATGGTTTTGGGTCATTTGGGTCAAAAATGGCAGCGAGGCAGTGCAGGGGGTGGCTGCGGCGTGGCGGTGAACAACCTTATATATACATGTGTTGCCTGTGAGGATTTTGGAAAGGGAGAGAGAAGGCAGAGATGCTGAGATGCTGTTATCATTAGAGGCAAAGATGTTGTTACCATGGGAAGGAAAAGATTTCTCTTCTTGGGTCATCACAACAAGTAGGGAGATGCTTATAAATAAGATTTATTTTAGCACCTTATTAACAGGTCTGATCATTTATTTGAGCATGATTAGCACATATAAATTAAGGTCGAAATTTGCTTGGTTGATTTATAAGGTTTATAAGAATTGTAGTAAATCTGAACTGTTGAATACTTTCCTTATATATGTGTTTATATTGCATAAGAATTTCAGGAAATTTGGATGATTAATCCTTATTTATTTAAGGATGATTTTCTGCCATTGAAAATGAAATTTTATTAGATCTTCATATATTTGAAGGAATTAAATATTACATATATGTCTTGAAATGACCCTCTTGTAGTGTAGAACATATCTTATAGTTCAGATTTACAAAATACTATGTGTAGAGGATTTTATGGGAAAAATAAAAGTTAAAGTAAGAGAAGGAAAAGGACGCTGGACACTGTTTCCTTTCAAATGGTACACGAGAAAATAATTCATACATGATGTTGTGCATGATTTTTGTAAAATTTGAGCCATTGGATTTTTTCCTTGTATTGGTATTTATCTAGGATGGTGATATTTAGGTCAAAGGATTTTAATTGGGCTAGTAAAAAGTGAAGATTTCATAATATGATAATTTCATCAATTTTGGTGTTTGTTGACCATGGATTTGCAAATTGACCACACTGGATGATTAATGCATTTCATTGTTACCCTAGGTATGGATTTTCAGAAATTTGGAAATCAAAAGATGCATGAAAAAATTGATTTTTTGAGAAAATTCGATATGTGAACAGTGCTATAAATAGTGCAGGCAAATAGTATTTGTGAATAGTCCATGCAAACAGTGCTCGTGAACAGGATACATAAATAGTATATAAATAGTATACATAAAGAGTATTTTTAAATAGTGAACAGTAGCCAAAGCTGCAGTGAGCCCAATGCTACGATGGAGAAACACAGATAGCCAAAAGTAATTGTGTGATTTCTAGACTCCATGATCTCCTATTTGTGGCTATATCATAAGGATGTTGATGGCCAGATTTAGTTTGATGATTTATAGACCTCATGATCTCCTATTTGAACAATCAAATAGTTGATTTTGAGGTTTTCGAACGTTCTGAATCCAATGAAAGGGTCAGATTACCAAAATAGTGGCTAAAACATACGTTTTATTATACAGTTGTGAAAGAGGGGGATTTATTGTTGTAGATTGATGTATGGTCCACTAATCTAGATTAGTTATAGTCTAAAATGAATTTTTATGATAGTTCCTAGTAGATTACTTATATTGGGACATCATTATATCATTGGCGCTGCCAGTTGAGCTAACCAGTAGAGCTAACCTATGAGTGGGCTGGTCTGGGTGGTCAGGAGCACAGGAGTGGAGCAGATTATGTTGTCATTAGCGCTGTCAGTTAAGCTCACCACTATAATTGGGCTGGCCTGGGTGGCCTGTAGCACAGGGGAGACCAGTTGAACTTGTCGATGGAGTTGTCTTACTATTGGGTTGACCCTGATGGTGTAGTTGATAAAGGAAATTGTCACATCGCCAGTGGAGCTGTCTTCTTAAACTGACTTGGGATGAGACATGCACACACAATTATACAGGATATGAACTGGTGTGATGTATGTATTGATTTCATCTACCCTAGTTGCTGAGTTTATGACTCACCCCTTCATTATCTTATTTTTCTTAGAGAATTCCGCTCGAAGAGTGCAATAGTTCGTGATACAATAGTTCGTGACACAAGGGGTAGATAATGCAAGCTGCTATTCTAAAGAATGTTAAAGATATTATACCTGGTGTTTTATGAAACTTGTATTTTGTGGATTTGGCAACTATGATTATTATGTGATGACTTTCTTTTATTTGTGACTTATTTTGATTATTTTTGTGGTTATGTTTCATCTTTTTTAAAATAAATCTTGGGTTAATCACCCCTAGATTTAAAATTGATATTTAATTATGCTATTTTTAGGTCCAGGTCGTGACAATCACCCTACTGTGGCAAGGCACATTCAAGTGGCTGAGGACATCATTTAATTAAACTGAAGTTAATTACTACAGTGAGTCAAATATCAACTATACAATCATACTTCGCAATAAACATGAAATATATGAAATAGTAATGATATCCATGACAGAGCATTAGACTTGTGACCTGACCTTGGAACTTGTCTTGGATGCAGCATTGGACTTCAATTCAGCATCCTATAATCCAACACATGAGAAATTAAACATGGAAGAAGAAATGAACTAGGTTGTTGAAAAGAAAAAAGACCCACCAATTTTGCTTCCACTTCAGCCAAGTCTTCTGAATCCCTGCTTAGAAAAACACGATAAACAGTTGTTAACATAACAATTCCATAAGGATATAAATATGAACATCAAAATTGTACCTCAACAAGCAAAAATGAAAGATGAGAAGTAAGTATACCCATCGTCCGTGAATCCCTCCCATAAAGTCCAAAACCCAAATCCAAAGAACAACAAGGTTGTTATGTGATGAGTCCATTTGTGAGAAATCTGAGTCATTTCAAAATAAAATTTGAAGGTTGCAAACACAGAACAAATGAATAGAAATAATAAAGTAAGGAAATAGCCAAAAAACATGTCTTCAGGTCAATCTAGATGTTTCCAGAGATGAAGAATTACAACTCAAAAGAGAAAGTGATAAAATGTAGTCAATACCCAACTTTCTCACAGAAATTTAGTCACTAACCAAGAAATTATGGTGGTGCATCTGTATTTAACAAATTGCTGGAACCTCATGCTACGAAAACAAATACCAGTTCTTATGAGATGGTAAACAACAAACCAGATAAAGGACCTCAAAGGATAATTCAAGTTTATGCCAGCCAGAAACTCATATGGCATAGAGATGCAATGTTATCAAAACTGGACCGAACCAGGTGGTCCGACTGGATGAAACAAGAACCAAGCAATAAACCGACTTGATTGCATGCAGTTTATGGTTTGCTTATAAAACCATGTGAGCTGCGAGAACAGCTGGTTCAATTGGAAAAGCCAGTTTAACAAAGTTCACTGGCTAGCCACTTAAAAACTAAAAAGTAAATCAAAAGGGAGTCAAAAAAATTATTACATGGAACTTTCAATTCCATGGTAAAGCAGCAATAATTTATCCACCGCACACATGGCATAGTAGGCTTTTGGCTCATGACATCCACTTTATGGAACAAATTTCATATGGTTGTTGTATACAAAATTCTGATTGTGGATACCAAAGTTTTGTCTAATGTCACGATACAATCCTTCCAACAGGATGTCCAAAAATGAAATTTGGCACACTAAACAAGATAAAGCAAACCCAATAATCAAAGTGGACCTATTTGAATATGAAGTAAATTGGTTGTGATCAATATTTTCTTATGAACAAAGTATAGACAACTCGATTTACCAAACTCCTGATCTACAAGGTCTTGTGCCATCCAATGGATGGAGTGATGGACTGCAAGCATGTAACATGGTGAGGCTCAATCAATGTATTTCCAACTATATAAATTCAAATTTATAAAAACTAATAATTGAATCATGATTGTATGATATTGACATTACAGTTCAACCAGTTCAAACCAAACCAGAAAATAGCCAGTTAAACTACCAGGTTGGTTCTGAATTCTGATAACATTGGGTAGATGACAAATCATAATGTCTTACTTCCATTCACACAAGAGGAAAGCTACAAATGCGTTAGTATGCACTGCAGCAGTCCACAACAACCAGACACTGAAATCCATAAATAGATTGCTATGCGCCAGAAACAACAGCATGCACCATAACTACAGCTAACAAAATGGCCAACACTATTATTTCACAAGGAAACTGCATACCAGATTTGGTGTAGCCCAGCCAACAATGGCAGAAAGAATCGTCATGATCTACACAGGTTAGGAAATTTTATTGCAATTAATCATCACATAATCCCTTGACTTCATTCACAAAATGGGCAATCTAATCCAATCAAGTTAATATGCAGGGAACTGAAGAGAAGCTTACAATCAAAGATGAGAGGCAGCCTGTTAAGACCAATCTCCGTGGATATCGCATTGCCAGAATCTGATAACATGCATCTTGAGGTCAGGTTGAAAAAATAAGGCAAATCTTGTAGTAGAATTTGAAAAGGAATCAGGATTTTTTTCCCATTTCATGCAAGGTGAAAATGAGGAAAATAAAGCCATTCAAGAAAACTCACGGAAACCTCTACATCTTCTATGTCAAATAACTTGAAACTTTGCATAATCACAGTTTGGGTCCAAATCCTAGACAGTAAAACTAAGATATTGAGCTTTTTCGTATCAATGGAACTTGATCAAACTATTTGCAGCAAAATCGGTTGGAAAGCACATCAAAATTCCAAAAGCAGCCTGACAAAATGGCACAAAGACAATTTTTAACTGCCCTGTTGAGAATCAGGACATGTGCAGCGTTGTTCTTAACAGTTATCTGACTGACCACATAAAATCATCTTCCAGGAGACAAAAATTGCCACCAAGCTTTATGAATTTCCCCAACAAATCCTTTAGTAGTGTTATGTCCGCAAATGGAGGCATAAATAGATCAATACACAAAGACAACATTCACAAGGGGAGACAATACATTTTTATTGAAACCGCTTCAAGTTAAATAGAAAAACTACAGGAGAAAAAAGGAGAAACTTTAAATAAATAGTAAAATAAAACCACAAGAGGAGACTTTTTTTTCTCTCTACACTTCTTTTTCTTTTCTTTTCTCGTCTCCTCCTTCCTTTCCGTTTTTTCCTGCAGCCGCACATTTGAAGGCTGCTGATCAGCCAACAGAAGTTCTGTTTCTCCTTACCCTTACTCCTATAACCAGATGACCTGTTTCAGGTGAGCTTCTGTCCACACTGACAATATGAAAGATTGAAGATGCACAGGTAGCATTCACATAGATAAAGCACAAAGTCATTGAACCAGGCCGATCAACTGGTGGACTTGATCACCGACCGATCGCCAATCTAATCCATTCATCATTTGCACGACACTTGCATGATCAAGATGGTAAATTGTGCAAAAGAAATCACCTATAGCATGCACAGCAGACTTAAATTCCACAATCTCAATCATTCGACTCTCAGACATGAGTCCAAACATCAGAATCTGCCGTCTCGAAATCCGATCGAGTAGCTGCCTATCATCAACAGCCTAAAATTCAAAAAGAAGTTAAAAACATAACGATTTTCAGAATCATTACCGCGGCAGCGAAGAATGTCTTGTCTCCAATCTCGGACAGTACAGTCATCACGAGCGATTTGGAGAAACCCTAATCAAGGGAAAAGAAGCCGACAGAAATCAAAACGACGAGGATTGTGATCATTCAAATCATGCAGTGCTGGAGTAGAAATTAACCTCGACTAGGGAGAAACCCATGGCTGGCGCGGAGGCTCTGCAGAGAGCAGAGGGGTAGGGATTTGGTGAATCGGACGAGTCAATTGAAATTCGGACTCGCCCGTGTTCTGATACGCTCGACCTACCTGCCTCCCGGCTGTTGGAAAGGGAATATCGCAAATCTTGCAACGAACCATTCCTTTTTTTTTTTTTTCAAATGCATTAAACCAGAATCATTCCACGTACTCGACCCGTCATCGGGCTGCTCGTTTTCCGCGAGTCAACCACTTCGACCGTCGTCTAAACCGTCAATGTGAAAATAAATAGCTTTCTAAGTGTATCTGTAGCCCAAATGCTAATAAAATATTAAATTTAGGTGCGTTTGGGAAAAAGGACGTGAAAGTGACTTGGTATTACGGAGGGATGTGATATTATAGAGGATAATGACTAAAATTAGGTAGATAAAGATAAAATAAGCATATTTTTATAAAAAAAATATGAAATAATAATTAAAAATATAAACAATAATGAAAAAATATATTATTAGGCAGTTAAAATATCAAATTATATTAAAATATTTATAAAATAAGTAAAAAAGGTGAAAAAGTTGTTTTCTCTTTTTTTTCTTATTACCAAATACACCTCTATGGTCTACTTGAAAATGGAGAAAAAAGGTGAAAAAATATGAATATTTTAAAGAATGAAAGGAAATGATGTAATGTAATACAATGTAATAATTAAAAATAAATTTAATAAATTTTTGTATGAAAAAATAAAAACTAATAAATATAGGTATTAATTAAAAAAATAGAGTTGTTAAATGGCTAGATTTAAATTATATCAAAAAATATAAAGCATAATAAAAAGGATAAAAAAACTTTTTCACTGTCTTTTTTCTCATTATCGAACAAATCCTTAGAATAAAAAACAATGACGTAATTTTCCCAGTGCTTCAAGTTTTAATTAAATCATACCTAGTACAACATAAGCATACTCCCAACGTTTGATTCGGCTTTCACGTGTAACCCTGGTCTTCGGATTCACCAGGAACCATTACGTGTGGCATTACAAATAGAGGTTTACATTTTGAAGTGATGCAAATGCTCTTTAAAAGGTTCCTCGACCTTATCCAGTTTCGGGCGGCAGAGACTGGAGTTACACACTCATCCCTTTTCGTTAGGTGGGCCCAACAAAGATTGGATGCTCCAAATTAAGCAATTGAGAAAATAAATCCAAAATAAATTGGATTTTATTGCAGCAGATTTCCCTGGGAATTTTTATTTGCCAAAGCTTAATTTAATATATATTTTTCAAGAGAATTCTATTTTTTACTACTATTGTCCGTATCTTCAATCGTTTCAACTTTGTTTAATATGTGACATGCACACCCTCTGTGTTGCTAATATCGTGTCCCTCAATTCCGTTACATTATGATCAAATCCACACAATGTCAGTCAGGCCTTCAAACCAACGTGGCCTTTGATGGTACGAGAACTGCGTCTCAGCGTTGTCCGGAGATTGGTACGGCCATTGTCTTCCGTAGACGTCACAGGCAAATGAATTAATTGGAGCCGTCCAGATAATAATTTAACTGGGCATTTGATTCGTATGCTTCCAAACACTATCCACCCGTCAGCAGGCCTCTCTCATTCTCCTGCTGCTTGTTCTTGCGGATCGTACGCGCTCCGTTCGTTTCACGCCATCTCACCTCTTTTTTAAGGCTCGCAAATTAAAAACTCCGGCCGATGCCATCAACAATAGATATTTATTCTATATCTACGTAATCGAGAGTAGACAGATGTAAAATTTGGATAAGATGCAAAGTAAGCATCTTGTTTAATATGATCTAACTCGTTGTCTGGCGCCACACAGAAATATCGGCATCGATCATACTAAGGTGATCACAAAATCTCTGGTTGAAGTTTGACCATTTAGGAGCAGAAATCTTCAATTTTTAAGGCCTATTTCCATCGAAATCAGGTGAGACATCGTCTAAGGGTACCTTTATGTGGCTAAATCATGTCTATGATTAAGTAATTTTTAATATAAATAAAACGTATCATATTTAAAACTTTTTAAGGGTAAAATTAATTAAATACACTGCGTGCGATCCGATCTTTGCCCATCCTAAAGAGTCGCACTTTAACCGGGGATGGCATCAATCCAGCGTAATTCATCGCTAGAAAAACGGAGGCTTGGTTCCGTTCCATGCACGACCGGGATGCCCTAGGTTGAGATGGTCGACGCCCCATTTTTAAGATTTTAGTATTTTTACAAACAATTAAAATATTCATTACAATAAAATAATACAAATATTTAAAAGAACGAGATCGGAGCACGTGGCTTGCAAGTGGATTTATCGTTTTTTATTATTTTATGGATGGATTCGAATGAAGCCAATTCCGATTTCTGTGTGAAAGGCAGGCTTGCAAGTCACTATCGTCTGAGCCCGAGTCTCCCACGAACACGCGACTATTTGTTCATGACTACCACTAAAACACCTCGCTTTGACGGGAAAGTAACCGAGATGCGAGCCAAAATAGTAAATTGTATTGCTTTGAGAAATTGAATATTGAATTTGATTTTTTAGCTATTATATTTTTCGAATTGCATTTGATGGATACTGCATTAAAATGTATATTTGAAATGCACCATTGTGTTAATGTAATAGGAAATAATGTAAGTAAAATAGTCTTTTTTGATAAAAAGGTAAGAATAATAATTGAGAATATAGATAATTATAGAAAGGTATAATAATTGAAAATAGTTGTAATACCACGTCTGAAAAAAATAGCTAATACACCCTTGTTGATACAACCCTTATTGAAACACACCCTAAAAATTATATTCACAATACTCCATGTAATTTAAAATTGGATAAATTTTCATTTAAAATCCTACAAAATATTAAGAATTGTAATTTTCCCATAGGTGTGCAAAGAGAAATATGAATTGGTGTTTCACGAATTCCACTTAATACATTAAAAAATGCCTGTAGACATTCAAATAAAATTCTTGTTGGATATTGTTATATTTTTTCTCAATGTAGGCTACTTAAATAGTTATTCGATTATTTTTATAACGATCCATTAATGATTGGAATTCATTTCAGTATCATCTTCGCCTGATCTTTTTAAATTTTAGGATCTACAATTACGGTGTATCTTAATGATTAAGTGAAAATGTGCACCTATTAATTATATATAATGAAAGCAGGCTCCTCGAGAGTTCAAAGGCTGTGTGTTACCAAGGATTTCATTTTCTTGCAGCAGAAAATTTACATTGATGGAGGGATTTTAATACCTTATTCTTGTAACCAGTTTATGTTGCTAGGTTGTTTTTATCTAAACGATTCAAGTCATTAACAGTTTATTTAGTAATATGTATAATATAATGTTATTTTATTACATTGGACTAATAATTCAGCTTTCATGCCAAATGCCAAAAATATTGTCAAGATGATTTTTTTACACAGATTATTAAAATTTTACTATTTAATGAGTTTTTTAGCATGTCATATGATTTTTTAATGAAAGCAATTGAGACCATGTAACGAGATTTCGTGGATGAACAAAATTTACTAATTAAAATCATTTATTTTGCTATGGTTAAAAATAGAGGTGCAGCTCAACTCGATTTGGTTCGTTTTTGGTCAACTCTACAGCAACTAATTTTTTTATAAAAACCTTGCTCTATCTTATGTTTAGGTCAGTTTGGTTTGAGGTTGACCCAACCTTACCTTTTACAATACTGGGTGGGTTCAATTTTGGGTCAAACTTGGCTCTTTCAATTTTTAATTAAATTAAATTTTAAGCATTTAAAAAAACATAATGGTTTTGGATTACGATGGAGCATAGCTTTGGATGATAATGGAGTCATTAGAAAAAAAAAAAAAAAGGTTTCAATTGAAATGAAGCAAAGAATGCATAACTGCCTGGTGGTAGATTAAAAAGGGCACACAAGCGAAAAAGAAGAGCCACTTGCAGTTGGATATTGTAACAGACACATCTACAAACAACACTCGTGTGCGCATATGGAGGATGAACCAAGTCACTCAACCCAAACCTTCTTTTGGCTACTCACAATTTGGATGGCTTCGAATCTTTGATGTAGTCTAAAACAAGCTTACAATGGACTACAGTAGCCTTTGTTTGCAAGAAAGAAAGAAGAGAGAAGCTGGTGATGTGCATGGGCGATGGGTCAAATGGGTGCAATTCAACCGACCCTACAGGTCAAAAGAGTAAAATCCAACCCTAAAACAAAAAAAAAAGTTGGTTCGATTCGGTTTGCGAATTCCCAGCCCAAGTTGCACCTCCATCCATGAATCACTAAAACGTTTCTGGCAAAAGTGGCCAGTAACCTTTACTTTTTTTTTCATATTTTTAGATAATTCGCTGATTGTAGGAAGATCACTAGCTAGGATTAGATTCGATCATTTATTAATTTTAGAAAGATGCTTCAGCCCACTAGAACCTAAAACAACCTACACCTTACGATTCGATTCCGTATCGGAAGTCAATGTTAGTAACCCTAATCCAAGGAAAAGGTGGGGTTCATGCCGTATGTTACATGTTACATGTATCTCACATTATTCTCACTGCTCAAAAACTGACAAATGCGGCTTGTTTCATTCATATTAAAGGTCACCCAAATTGTACAATTTGATGGCCTAAAAAAGTTATAGAAACTAAAATATTTCATGGTCGACAGTTAATTTGCTTAGCAGTTAATCAGACGGATGACAAATTATAAAAATTTCAGGTAGAATACTAATTTAATAGTATTTCAATTCATTGGTTCTGAATTAAAGGCCCCAAATTTTAAGTGATTAATTGCAAACATAATTAAAAAAAATCCTTCCCCAATATCTCATCAAAATGTGATCACACACATTTGGACAACTAAGCAAACATGGAATCACATTCCAATTCTTTACGGTGGTACTTGAGACACTATATAGAGTATCCTATAAGTTGTTACAACTGTTAGAGACGCTTTATGAGCCCATTCATCCAATTTTCAATCCTTCGCAGTGCATTTATACTTTTACACTGTTGAAACTTGAAACCAACGCAACGGCGATTTTGATGCACCTTTGGTATGTAAATTGGGTTATGATTAACTCAAACCTACTAATTCAACTGAATGTTACACTCAGGATTGAATTAAGATTTTTCAAAAAAAAAAAAAAGTTGAGTTGAAACCATAGCAACTCAACTCGACCCAAATTTTAAACGAAATTACATAGTTCTTATGATAATTATATTATGCAAATATAGGCAAATAAATGTTTATTTTAATACGATGTCTTTTTTTAGTTTTAGCATTTAAATTTGAAAAATGATGTGTTATGAGTCTTAAAAAGTCCTTCACAAACGTAAAAATAGATGATTAAATAGTTTTTTTATCTCAAATATATTTAATTCGTATGCATATATACATATTTTAACTATTTATACTGATGAAAAAATCATTTTAACTAAAATTTAGTTGTATATATACCCGAAAAGTTAAGATTTTATCAAAATTATTAATTATAGATAACACAGACTGTTAACTGGATCTTAATTCAAATTTTGTAGGGCTAGATTAGAGTTTTTAAAATATAGTTAACGATTATCTTTGAATTAAGGTTTTAAAAGATAAGGTTGAAGTTGGATTGATTTTAATCTGTCTATATCATGATTTCTTGTCTGCAAAATGACGTACTACTCGGCCGACTCAATTAAGAGCTTGGATGTTGCGGGCCATGTGACTGGAATAAGATCCCCAAGATCACTTTCCTTGTGGGCTGAATTCGCCAGCACGTACGCGGCCAGCGTTGTGGTGTTTGTCAGGCGTTTGGCGGTTATTTTTAAAATGGGTACCAATCCCTTTTTGACAATTCTAAAATAAGTACTAAGTTTTCAAAAATTTGAAAACAAGTACCATTTTAAGGTTTTAAATCCCAATGGGTACTGCCGTCAAAAAGACGTTAATGGTGATGTTGTAAATTTAAAAACCCCAAAATATCCTTAGAATATCATACTTGATTGTTTGAGTGCAATGATTGTTTGTTTGAATACAAGGGAAATACACGTTCAAATGACATCCGATGGTTTGATTGCGTTTGTTCAAGCACATGAACAATTGAATTACTTTTAGTTGCCCAAGGTGGGCTGACCGTATCAGAGAAAAGCCTCACCAAAAGAAATGAGGGAGCAAACAAACCGGGGGTCGGTCCTGGACAACCATACCGTCATAGAGGATGTGATTGTCGAGCGGGGCAGGGAAAACCTTATCCTCACAGTCAGCACAACCGAGCATAACTATTCAGTGTCTCCCGACTTTGCAGCTGGATCTTATTGGTACCTGAGGCTAGGATTCGATGGCCATTTCAGAACTTATCTGTGGGCTAGGATTTGATGGCCATTTCAGAACTTATCTGTGGTAGAAAGACGACGTCCCTAAACAAATCTATGATTTGGTTGCCCACACGAGGTGGATGACTGCCAACATCCTCACCAATGTGGTGATTACGGAGTGTGCAGGGAAGGAGTGGACTGCAGCTGTCCCAAAGCGCTAAATGACTCCACCTACTTCAAGAAAAATGACGTGCGAGCACCAGAGCACGGATATGACTGACTCCCTTTGCATGAGAGGCTCCATCGGACATGGTGGATTTTGGAAACCTTTCCCACTTCAGCTTCATCGACAATCAAGCAGCAGATGGAAACCTGAAAGATCAGGAGGGATGCAATTGGAAATGTTTGACAAACTGTGGTTGCAAAGCTACTGTTTTAAAGTTCGGCGGTAGCACTTCTTGTGGAGAATACTACCTGGTGTATGAGATTGCTGCATTGTCAATTCGAACAGAATCCATACCAGTGTCAATCCTTACAATTCATCCATACCAGCTCATCATCCCGTAAGCCAACCTCAACCAGTGCCTCCTTCACAGGAGACATCCAGAAGAAGAAGCAATTTGGTTGCAATACTATCTGGATCTCTTGTAGCGGTGCTTGCTTTGTTTCTTTCTGCACTCTGTATCGTGGTTTCAAGGAAGAAGAGTCAGAAGACGAAGCAGAAGAAGGAAGAGGGACGCCGTGGAGAAGTAAATTTCAGTCCAAAGTTGAGAATGCCAAAGAGATTCTCCTATGAAGAATTGCGGGCTCCGACGAAAGATTTCAAAGACAAACTTGGAGGTGGTGGATTTGGAACTGTATTTGGAGGAGTATTGGATATCGGGGCCCTTGGATATCATAAGAATGGCAGTGAAGAGGCTGGACAACAGGGGCCAAGGAATGAAGGAATTCTTAGCTGAAGTCGAAACAATAGGCAATATCATCATGTCAATCTTGTGCGTTTGATTGGTTTTTGTGCGGAGAGACCTTGCAAGCTTTTGGTTTATGAGTACGTGAGCAACGGATCCTTGGATACCTGGATATTCAATAGTCAAAGTAATCTGGACAAAGATTGGCAGACTCGAAAAAAGACCATAAGACGAATGTTTGCAGCGAATCGTTTATTTGGATATCAAGCCTCGAAACATTTTCTTGGATGATGACTTCAATGCCAAAATTTCTAATTTTGGGCCGTCGAAGCTGATGGATGGAGACCAGAGCCCGGTGCAGACCACCATTAGAGGAACTCCACGGTATCTTGCTCCGGAGTGGAGACAGCTAAGGATTACATTGAAAGTCGGACACCTATAGCTTTGGAATAGTTGTCTTGGAAATTATCTGTGGAAGAAAGAACTTGGACAACTCTAGCTCTGAATCAAGCTTATAAGGGCATAATTGAAAATAAATAAATTTATTACACGGCAAAAACTCTTTTCATCTGCATTTCTAGCGGCAATGCTCGTTTTGGAATCAAAACCTTAATATAATACCTGTTCTAGAATTTCTGTGAACTTGATATCTATTCTGGAATTATAAAAAAAATTCTACCCATTCTGGAAATAACCCGGCGTTTGGCCGACCAGCAGTCTGCATGACTTCCGTCAACCGCCTGGTTGTCTGCCGTTCCAAGCGTCTAGCTGGTGGTAGGACCATTCGTTCCGAGTATTATTGACCTTTCTTATCTGGCGGGCAAATGCTACACCATTAAAAATCAATCAATCAGAGGCAGCATTCTCCAATCACATGAATCAAAATTGCATACCCAAACACAAAACCGCTCGTATTAGGCCCATCCGTTAGGTATGCCTCTTTTCTTTAGATTGATCGTACCTCTTAATCTTGTCCAAGAGATGATAAGATCCCCACCCTAAATTGATGTTTTAAAAGCTTTGAATATAACAGGTCCACACTAATCAAGCCAATCCGTTTATTTTGCAACTCAAAACATCCACTTGCCATGTTCGCCCAAGGTACGCCTGACGATCCGCGTCCATACCCAAGCGCTCGAGGTGCGCTACTGCGGCTAACCTCTTCCAAGTTTCACTCGCGCGAATATCTTTCTTAAGGGTAGTAAGGAACCTGGGTTGGAATATGCGACGCGCTTCCGGCGAAGATTCTTGAAGATGCGCATCAAGGCATCTACTCCCGGCACTGGGAGCCTGGTTCACGTCTCCCTCCCACGGTTTTAAACAGCCATCTCGTGAACCCAAGCAACAGATACCTGCGACTTCCGGGCGTATGTTAGCAGGTATACCCTTCCTCCCTCCCAGCTTGAATGGTTGCACGATGACCTAGCATTCAGTATCGATTCAGCCTCGGTTCTCCCTTGAATTACTGTTCGTTCGGCGTTAGATCCTCTCACAATTTCCAGCCACCATAAAGATTTCTACTTCGACAATCAGGCCCAATTACATAGTATCACTGGCTAAATTTTCAGACGAGCGATGGTAGAATTAAGTAGCAAATACCACATGACAAAGCTATAATTCTATATATGTGCTTCGAATTTGGATCTCTTGCTCCCTTGATAGCTCGCCATGTTGCCAGTTCTGATTTGCTGATAGAACCGTTCAAATGACAAGAGAAACAATCAACGTATGCTAATATCAGAAAAGGTCTGGATGTCCGTGTATTAACGGGCCCTCAATCATGCATGCATAATGTTTGTTAGATTGACAAAACCATGTCTGCCCATTTGGGGTTTTTTCAATTGACATTTTCTGTCAATTAGATTATGGTGCCATGCTTCTTTTTCTTTAGTTCTTGAAGATCTTGCAAATTGCTATTATAACTGACTTGTACTTGATTCTCCAGCGAATTGCTAGTGGTCTTGGAGGATGTCAAACTCATCCAGGGCCCTTGATGGGGTCCATGGAGTGCATTTGGTCCCTCGTTCACCATTTGCAGTGCACAAGATTTCTCGGCATGGGGATTGCCATGCCTCAACCTTTGAAGGTTCTGAAACTTTTGGTGCAGCCCAGGGGCTGTTGATCAGGTTAGTTTTGATGATCGCAGATTGCTTGGCCTTCTGAGTGTTTGGTGCTAGCCTTAGCCTTGAGCTTGTCTTGATACTGTGTCTTCTCTAGAATTCTCCTCTATGGAGCTTGTCTTGAATGTCTGAACTCTTTCGTATTATACATACGGTACAGGAATGCAATGCAATTGACAATCTGCGTAAGGCTCTGCTAAGTCCCCTACAAATCCTTTCTTGTCCAAGTGATGCATCAGGTTGCCACTCACCGAAGATGGTGCACCCCCCGGATAAGGCATCTCAATTTCTCTTGGGCCACATTTATGAAAAATTGATGGAGAATTTTGAAAAGGCCACAGTTAGAATAAACATGCAGCCCAACTGATGTGCATATTAGCCAATTTCTTCAGCGAGCTATAGTGGGGGTCAATCTGCTTACATCTCCTAAAAGCAACAAGTTTGTATTGTTGCTTTTGGGTGTAAGGATATGTTGGGTAGAATCATGCACGTGATGCTAATGGATTAATCTATATATGTTGCAGCCGAATGTGGGAGCAGAGACCACCATGTCTGAGGCCCATACGCTGTTGTCTTGGAGGTACTTGAAGTTAAGAATAATTACTTGGTGTGTGCAAAGTTGTTTAGTAAATGCACATATTATGGCATTCGATGTTTCATCTCGTACTCTTCTTTTTTTCTCCTTTCTTTTAGGGGATCGGACCATCTCAGAGACCATTGCTAATGTGCTAACATCACTGCCATTTATAGCCTTGGGCATCCAGGCCCCACGGTAAGTTTCCCTTTCAAGTGGCATTAAAGTTGGAATCATCTGCTCTTTATGTCATCAGAAAAGTTGCATTTTATTCAATGTGCAGGAAGAACCTGAACAGCATATTGTATGCAAATTCATTAATTGGAGTTGGAATTGCCTCAAGCTTGTACCACTGCTCAAGAGGAGAAATTAGAAAGTATCTGCGGTGGGCTGACTACACAATGATAGCCACAACCACAGTTGTGAGTTAGATATTGCTGAAATCATGTGGTGTATCCAAGGAACATTTTGTTTATCCAATGTGGTTGTTTAGACAAGGCTGCCAGGCATTTGACCAGGAATGCTGATTGAAGCATAAAATGATGCTTTTGTAATGGACAAACTTGATGCATCTGGAATTCAGTTTGATTGTAACCTGAAAATGTGCTGAATTTGCTTGATTGCCATCATCTTAGATTACAAAAACATAACTTCATTGAGAATAGTTTTTAAAAATCATTTTTGATTGCTTTAGGTTCCATTTCCATACTAGCAGCTTGATTCAAGGAGTAGCATGGGACATCTGGTTGATTAAATTGTTAAGTGAACTTGTTAAATCCCCCACCAATCAATATTCTTAATTATGCAGCATAAAATCCCCAAGTTTACTTGCATGACCTTTCGCGGCCGTAGAAGTAAAGGGAGAGTGACCCAAACGAACTTTTTTCTTGCTGGATTTAGTCCCTCCAATAGTCTTTGAAGTATTTACCCAATTAACCTAATGGACAGAAAATACTCTTAAGATTCTGATCTGTCTCTGTAACCACATGATGATGCATCTAATTTTTGAATAATAGTGTTCCCACTAATTGTAGTACCCCTTCTTTGTATGAGTTATTCTTGCAACGTGTTTTCTTTTTTCTCTCTCCTTTTGTTTTCGTTTTGCATTTTCTAGCATTTATTTTAATGTAAATGATTGTACTTTTTGTACAGTGTCTTTCAAGAGCACTTAGGAATGAGAATCCAAAATTGCTAATGGCAGCATCTGCATTGCTTTTACCAATTCAACCATTGATGGTTTCAGCTGTCCACACTGGCATGATGGAGGTACTACACAATCTGATCTTCATTGAAATACATGGCCATCTGATATTATTCCCAATATTTTTTATGTTCATATTTTGCTTATAATGCTGACCCTTTTAGATGGATAATTTTGTCCCTTTCATCAAATTCTCATCCTCATCTAAAGCCTGACCACAGTTACATAAGGCGAGAGTGGCAAAACCTATACCACTATTCCACTCCTGTCATCCCCTCAAGCTGGCCAATGGATGCGACCCTCTTTTTATTTCCTGATTTTACAATTAGTGTGATTGACATTATCACTAAAACGGTAATAATGATTGCCCATATTTTCAGGACTAGCTGCATTTGGTCAAAAGAACACGATTAACATCTGAACCTGATGACTCTTACAGGATATTGTGTGCTTTTGCTAGGTTAAAGCAAGTTATGAAAACCAGACTACACTGGCTGGTTCAACTTGTCTGACTGGGAACTTGGCCCCTGATTTAGTTGGATCAGACAGTTGAATCCATTGAAACCAGAACATTTGCTTGACCATTTCAACCTCTGTTCTGACTCCAATAATAACTTTGTGCTGGGGAGAAAATCCTGGCTTTTGAACTGTTGAATATTTCATCTGAACTTGATCCCAATTACATGGGGCTGGAAAGGCAAATTCCTATTCGACCATTCCTCTCTCTGCTATCCTGTTTAAGCTGCAAAACTAGTGCATTCTCTTGCTTTATCTGTGTTTGGCACTAGGGTGACTGATTCTGCATCTACAGTGGTAATGAAAACTATCCATATTTTCAGCAACAGCTGGATTTGGTCAAAAAAGAACACTTGATTAACATTCAAACCTGATAACATCCCTAATTGAATTTTGTGCATTCTTTCATTTCTTCTCCCTAAATTGTCAAGGTAGCATTGTCACCATCTGTTCATGTCATTCTTTGACAAGCCATTGGTGCATTCTTCCTCCATTTTTATGAATCCCTGTAGATGTTTAAGCTGCTCTCTCTGTATTTCCGTCACAAAAGCTCTCATCACTTCCCTATTTCGGGTGAAGCAGAGTGATCCATAAACTTTAGTTGCAATAAGGAATCTAACTAAAATTAACCTAATTATAATTCTGGTTTGCATTTACATTGACTGTGGGCTGTCCAAATTGAAGTCGCATTACTTTCTTGTTGAATCAAGTGCTCAGCTGCAATCTGATTGCTGCTTATTTTGAGTTGATTTTCAAGATATATGTTGCCCTTGTCATCATTCCAGGTAGCATTCGCAAGAAGAGCACTCATGAAACCAGAGCTGAGGATGGCCCATTCCTTGCACAAGATGTCATCGCTGTTGGGTGGTGTGCTTTTTGTTGCGGATGATGTATTCCCTCAGACTCCATATCTACATGCGGCATGGCATCTCGCTGCAGCAGTTGGTGTTGGCACCTGTAATAAACTTCTTGAATGAGGGGGCATCAGTAATTCAGTATATCCATTTTTTCATATCTGAGCGATTATGTACATTCCATTTTTTCCCCCTCTATATAGAAAGTAGCATTGTGAAATTGATCAGATTGTCCATTAGAAACCATATGATTCTCTATCGAGGAGGATTTCTGGGTTTTAATCAATATGAATTGGCCTGAAAGTGAGCAATGTCAACCAGATGCTGTAAATCTGTATGCAAGATAATACCATGATACAGACTGTTCTTTTAATGGGCCTGAACATGGACAGATTGTCTCCTAAAAGTTGTGTGTGAAATGACAGCTTAACTGATTGGGTTAAATCAACGATTTATAAATCTGATTAAATTTTTTTTTTTTTTTATCAAAATCAGTCCAATCGATTCTCTAATTTGTTGCTGCAGTTGGCCGATTGTACTAGTTTTCCTAATTTTGCATAAAATTCATTTTGGGCCTTAATCGGATTTTAATAAGAATGGATTTCCAGTCGCACCAGCTATTCTGCATGTCTGACCAGTCCATTGGATATGATTTTTGATTCAAGGGTATTACTTAAATGGGGCTCCGTTGAAACCTAGACGGAGTCTTTGTTAGGTTTGAAAATTAAATACTAACCTGCCAAGTTTCTCTCCCTGGTGACCCAAGACTGTAATCAAACATCGATATCATCCCAACTAATTTTTCATGTAAATAAATGATTTTATAATATCTTAGTGTTTTTGTGAATGTTTGGTAGCCCAACGATCTATCCTATAAATATTCAAATTACATAAATTACAATTATACAAAGTTATTGAGTTTATTTTACGGAAACCAAAGATAATATCATCAATATAGAAAATGATATCATCCAAAAAATAATATCATTAGGATAAAAAATAAAATCATCAATAAAGTAAATAAAGATAATGAGTACTTAGTGTATTGTGTTCGTGCACACACCATGTCAGCATTTGATTAAAATTTCATTCAATAAAATAATTTTGCCATTTGCTAAAGTATAGGAGAGAAAGAGTTAAAAGTCACTAATTTTTTGAAAATGAGAAGACATAAAACAAATGAATGAAAGAGCAGAATTATTAAGATAGTTGGGATAGTCAAAATTTCCCTCTCTTTTTGCTTTCATCGCATGGGTAATCCAAACTGAAAGGAAAATCATATTTTGGAATTATCTTCTGCTCTTATTAAAAGGCTTAATGGACGGTGGATGTCGATCATGGAAGCTACTCTCCAGTTTGCTCGGTAATCCCAATTCCTGACAATCCAGATCTTCGGGAGTCGCAACCACACTTTCCGCATTACACGCCACATGCTCAAGTAAAGAAAAAGAAGAAAAAGATCAGTAAAATAAGAAAGAAAGAAAGAAACCGATTTCTCTCCATATGGACGATCCTCATCCATCCGTAAGAGGCTGACATCAGCTATATATTATGCGAATAAATGCCAGTAGTATCATTGAATTTAATAATTATGTGGACCATTTCCCAGAAATCGTTTAATGATCTGAGGACGCAAACATACGCGTTTGTCTCCTAATGATTAGAGGACTGTGTATTAATTCATCCTCTTGATAATAGCATATTCAACACTTAGCAGTTTGGTTGCAAAATTGCCATGGCACTGCCCATAGGGTGCAACTAACGTCAGTTAAACCCGAACCTGGACCCCATCCAACCTGAATTTCAGGTGGCTTGGACTTCTTTTTTTTTATTTATAGAGAAAAAATATAATTATTTTTAGACAATGGGGCGGAGTGGATTGAGTTGACTGTAACCCGAACCATTTCTAAATAACTTCACAAAAATCACCTCTCCCATGGTTCAAAAATAGGGGTATAATTTTAAAACCTAACCTAGACTACCTCTTCTCTCTGTCAAAAGCTACCCAGCTGGGCTCCCCCTCTAACATGCCCACTCTTACATATTTATTTTCAATATAAATATATCAAAATTTATATTTTATAAACTCACTTATTCAAAATGATTGATGTATTAGATAAGTTAAATGTGTAGTTAAGTGCAACACAATGTAATTTTTGGTATTAATGTCTAATTTTTTTACAAATTTTATTTATTGTGTTGCACGTTTCCGCTGATTTAGATGATTGTTAATGTAAAAACATGAGGTTGTATTTTAAATATTATATGACGTGGGATGAAACTAAAACCCAACGCACGCATCTGTGCGGTTTTATATCCTTGTCACCCGAGTCGCTCCCGTGTATATCTATTGGTGTTGAGGCCCACCACATGAATGGTTTAGATTCACTGTTGCCTTTTGTTCACACTCCTGCGGAGCAATTCCCAACCCACGTGCACCAATCATTTGGCCAGCTCCAGTGACAGTGACGTATGAACGTGGATACAGTCCCCCCAAAATCTTTTTTTAATATATTTTTAAATTAATAATATTTATTATTTATTTAAGCATGTAAAAAAATAAATTACTAAAATTATTATTTTTTGTTGATAAGGCCCATTTAAGTACGATAATAATTTAAATTCTTTAATTTTAATATGATATCATATCTCCTGTTAACTCCACTAATATTATTAATTTTTAAGCAGTAAAATCTCAAAAAATCTTTTCCATATCACATTTACGTCCAACATTATAATCTAAAGTTTTCTTAGTTTAACCTATGCAAAGAATTAATTTAACTAATTTTATTAGTATAGATAGAATTAAAATTTTAAAAAATAAAAGGATTAGGTTTTATTTATAAACCACGTAATGCACCCGCAATGTAAGTGCATTACTAATATATTCCTTTTTTTTATATACATTTTTTAGATTAATATAATATCTTAATCATTACAATAATTATATTTTTTCATCATTATTTATATTTTAATCATTTTTTCTTTACTTTTTTATTAAAAATCCTATATTGCCGTGATGGTTTTCTTATTCCACTTTTTTAATATACTTGCTTTCCTATTGCACCCCCATTCCTATTTCACGCCACCTAAACGACCCCTCAAGGCTATTTATAAGCAATTTTTGCTGGTACTGTACTCTTGTTAGTTTTAAAGTGTTAACTGGGTTAAGGGAGATCTTAACTTGAACAACACAATTTAATTTTACTTAAAAGTTTGTTTATAGTTTTTAAAATTTAGATTAAAAAGTTAAGATGAAACTTAACTCAATTTTAAAATGAGATGAATTGGCCGTTGACCAACTCAACCTAGTTTCAACTTAGTTTGTTTTTATCATAATAATATTATACAAATAAATAAACGCACGTATCTTTATTTTAGTATTTACATTAATTTTTTAATATTATCCTTTAAAATTCAAAGCGTGCTGAAAGTCTTAAAAGTTATCTATAAATTTACGAATGAAATTAAAAAGCAATGATTAAAATAAGTTTTATCACAAATATACTAATTCATACATATATCCATATTTTATGCCAACGGCAACATTTTAATTAAAAGTGGATCATATATTATAAATTATGAAAACTTATTAATTAAAGTCAACCTAAATGGTTAACCCAGAACCAATCTGAATTTTCTAGGGTTGAGTTGGACCAATCCATCCCAACAGGATCTTATGGGGCTGTGGGAGGGTAGGTATGCATCTATAAGCAGGGGACCTCTCTAAATAAGCTCTTACTTTATTCTTTTTTTTTTTTTTTTTCAGATTTTTACATGGGTTGCATACAGCTGTAGCCACAGCATTTGAAATAAGTGTCCGTGAATGCAATAGCGAAGTACAGGAAATGCCATGGAAATTCATATTCTCTTTGTGTACTGCTGCTGTCCCAGACAAATAAAATGAGCGGTGCAGCATGCAGAGGTACCTCACGCATTGCATTGATGGATCGGAAAAGTAATGACACCTTTTAAGTATGCTAACTGCTCAACGAAAACATGCAACAACGTCGGGATGCAGAGGCCAATTAATTGTCACCAATTCACCCAGGTAAAGTCAGTCTTGTAATGTTCTCTGTCCCTAAAAAGATCCTGTGAAGGCCAAAGCCTCTAATTATTGTTGCATCTTTCAGTTGTGGGATACCCATGATTTATTTATTTATTTATTTTCATTTACTTTACACGTGCATGTGTCAACATCAACCATTAGCACATGTGTTTGAAGTTGTGTTACTTCCTGGGTTTGTGTGAAACAGTGCCACCAATCAGCTTCTCCATGCATGGAGCTTGGGCTGGACTGGAAGATGTGCATAAGCTGGCCCAAGAAATTTTAAGATGCCTCATGAGGTTGGGTCTGGGGAACATGGTGTACACTTTGGGATGTAACTCGGGCGTTGTTAGCACCTAATGGGTAATAGGTGGAAACACAAATAAGAATTATTATAAAGTAAATAAGAGTAAAATACATAGAAGGATAATAATTGAAAAGATAAGTATTGATGAATAAAAAATAAGATTACTATGAAAAATACATGTAAAATTAAGTTTTCAAGGAAAATTTATTTTAATCAAATCTATTCTACGCTGCCAATCAGGCTCTTTGGTTAGTTTAGAGTCAACAAACCTCAAACTTTACTTTTTAGAAAATTTAACCCTAACCCTAATGCTAATTCCTACTTAACTTTAACTCAAAAATTAGGGTTGTGGTGATACTTATAAATTTATTTCAAGAAAATAAATCATGTCAAGGTTAAATTCAATTTTACTTTATTATAACCTAACTTTTTAAAGTTTTGATTATAATACTATATAAACAGTTATAGATGGATTTATATTGGCTTTTTCCATAATTGTCTTTTACTTAACACTTGTATAAGAATGTACGAAAACAATTATCTAACGTAACGACAATAACAGAGAACATATACTTAGAATATTGAATAAAATTTAATTAGTTTATATGTAATATAAATAATTAAATGGGATGTATATTTTAGAATAGGAACATCTGCCCCCTTCACATGTAAAACGGTGCCGGCCTGGCGTGCAGCAAGCAAGAAACCCTAGCGAGGAGCAATTGAAAATTGTGAAGAAATTGGTGCGAAGATGGCAATTGAGTGACTAATAAAATAACCACTTGTACAAGCAAAAGTACGATTCTGTCGTCTTAAACGCATGGTCCAATCGCGGACCACCGGAAGGAACATAGTCCGCGACAGCCTTGCCTAGTGCTGATAGTTGTGGGAAAGGGTGCCTTACATATAAGAGTGAGGGATAAGCATCAATTTTCTATTTAACCCATAATCTTTCTAAAGATAAAGCTAAGTAGTAAATAGCATTTTACTTACAACACTCTATGCAAAAGGTTTACTATCAAAAAGTGCTCTTTAATCAGCTGAAATTTTACTACTAATCTAAATTAGGGGTGCAAATTGGGTCGATTTATACTAAATCAGAGTGATCTTAACTCTAACCATATATATAAAAACTTTCACCCAAACCTATATATATGGTGGGTGTATTTGACCTTGTGCCAATCTTAACTATATCTTTCATCGTATAGGTTAAGTTCGAGTTTAGTCCGGGTCAATCATTCGGGTTGATAACTTTTGGTTGCCATTATCTCACTGTCCAATTCACTGTCCCCAATTTTAATCTCACAAATCTTATCCCTTTAGTAGAAAGCTCAAGAAAATAGAAGAAATAAAAAGGTGCAAAATGTTTTACCAGTTGTGAAGTAGGCTTCCAATGCTTTCTCCTTTAACTTAGGTAGTTGGTAGCAAATAGCAAGATTATTCCACCTTTGGTTTTGGTGATAGTGGCAAAATAGAAAAATAAGCTAACAAGAAGATAGGAAGGTAACAAAGCAGCAGGGGAAGAAGAACCCGACAGCCTTTACAGAACAAGTAGAGCGAGATGACTATTGGAGAAGCTGAGGAAGTAATGACAACACCTTTCATAGAAGGAGCAGAGTGGAGATGAGGAAGAAGATCTTGCTATGGGAAATAAGAGTATAAGTTGGGTGGGTTCAAGGTGGGTTTGAGCTTGCCTAATCCTAACTTTCACTTTTATAATCTTTTCTCAACCCTAACTCTAACCCTCACTTTTATAATCTTTTCTCAACTCTAACTCTAACCCTCACTTTTATAATCTTTTCTCAACCCTAACTCTAACCCTCACTTTTATAACTTTTTCTCAACCCTAACCTTAACCCTACATGTGCGGTTTGACTTTGAGTTTGGGTTCGGATTGAAAGATTATGACAAACTAAATGTTAATCAATTCTTTTCACGTGGGCTAAAGTTCGATGGAAGGATCGACTCCATACAACCTGACCATCTATTGCATTCTATAAAAGTATTCCACTAATCTCGATACTTATATTCCGTTCAGTTTTTACATTTCAATTTAGTGAATTTGGTTAGATCACCTCTTTAATGTGATTCCAATCTCTTGATTCTAAGTTGTTTGTTTTATCTATTACTTTGTCATAATTCTATGATATGTAAGGAATTGATAATATAATCACAAGAATATGTTAATTATCCATATGTGTAAAACATGATAAGGGTCAAACTGATGATAAAGGTTGCATACACACACTTACTCTCACTTGCCAATTAAGTTTACTTTGAATCATTTATTAAAATAAAAGGAATATGAATGATTTAAATAAATTATAAAATTTATAGTAAAACTAATTACAAAATAGATAAAATAGAGGTATAATGAAGTTTAAAATATGACAATTATGGTAAAAATTATACTTAGGTTACTAATATTACTGGGATATATTTTTATAATTTTATTATTTTTAATAAAGGGATGCGGGTTTGGGTTGCCCAATCTCCTTACCCGCCCTTAATCCTAAGTAGGTGCTGGTTCGGGTTGAATAACAGCTTCCCAACTTTGCCTGAAATTTGCGTTCGAGTTGAACCCGCCTCAACTTACACCACAGTGGGAAATCCTTTAGCAGCAAAACCAGAGCACAGAGATGGGGTAGACGACTAAGCAATGATCGAAGAAGATGAATGGATGACAATTTTTACTTCAGCCTAAAGATTGCATTGGATGTTTTCTTCAGATGCACGAAGACGAGGAATATGGGTTCTTGCACCTCTCAGTTAGTTGGACAGGGAATATGCTATATATGGAGAGATTTAGGATTTTTTTAATATTTATTATTAATGCGAGCCTAATTGATTTTTTACCACATAAGGTTGTTCCAACCCAAAATTTTAAGTTTTTTTAATATTTATTATTAATGCGCGTCTGATTGATTTTTTACCACATCCCGTTCCAACCTAAATTTTCAATTTGGGTCAAACCTTTCAAACCCACCTACCTTGAAAACCAAAAAAATTGTCCCAACCCATTGCCAAATAGGTTTGGGTTGATTTGCACCCTTAGTCCAAGTAGGCCCTAAAGAATTTGGCTAGTTTCTTATTAGTTTGTACAAATATACAAGGATTTGATTATTAAAGATTTAGAAATGGCACATTCAAAACTGATAGTGTCGGTCCAATGGTAGGAGACATCTTGTGTTTTTCTAGAAAATATAGTAACAAATGGCGTGCCATGTGAAGACTGCACCAATCTGACTTCAGCATATAACATTCCAAATCAGCACATTAGCTAATTAATAGCCCTCATCTCTGGTAGGGGTGTCATCCCAATACTAGAAACACGTTCAAAATACCTGCCACGCGAAGCTCCCTAGTTGTTCCTCAACCTCCCCCACGAACTGCTTTTATAACACACCCGCGGATCACAGACCGTTTTATTTTCTTTTTCCTTCCTCAATTTGAATATTCCGGAGACAACGGCTATAAATACTCCAAGCCCAACACCTCAAGCAACAAAAGAAAGAGCTAAAAAACACAAGCGCAAAACAAAAGGAAAAAGATCGAAGATCGAAGATTCAGAGGTGAGGAGGAAAAAAGAAAAAAGAAATATAAGAAGGTTCCATGAATCAAGGGTCAGATCATGTGACCCACTGACCAGTCTGTCATGGGATTCCCGCATCGAAGCTTCTTGCATGTCTTGGGCTCCCAAAAATCAACGCCAAAACTGCTGAATTTGACTACCCATATGCTGTAGGGAGAGGGAAATTAAAGAGAGAGAGTATGTATAAGACAACCCAAAAGCGATTTCTCTCTCTTCTTGGATTTCCACAACTCAAAATTGGTTTTCTTTCTCTTCTTGTTTTTCCTTCTCAGGGTATGAGTCTGGTGTGGCATTGTCTCTTTTGGTACGTGAAGATGATGATGGTGATGAAATTCATCGGAAGAAGCAGTGTTCCACGTAGATATACAGTTTCGTGGTTGTTGATGGTGTTGATTTACCTGCAATTGTGCACATTCTCGACTGAAGCTCGGCCTTTTCCGCCACAAAGAAGCAGGCTTCTTGAATATTCTCCACTTCCTGCTGTTTCTTCTACTAGTCAACAGTTTAGCACTGTTGTTGACGGTGACATGGAAAAGCTGGTTGGAGATGAGAAGCGAAAGGTGCATACAGGGCCGAATCCACTCCATAACTAGTCCGGACGATGGCACGAAAATTCATACTCTGGGTTTCTGGATTTCTTCCATTAACCATAGTCTAGCCTAGAATTGAATGCAATACCATGTAAGTTCCTTTTCTTCCATGTTTCTCTTATTTCTTTTTGAATTTTGTTGGATGGAATTGCTTTTGAGGTTTGTTGGCTGTAGCAAAGTTAGAGAATAATCATGCAACAGCGTCCAGCTAAAGGACTGAATTAATGCTCTGTGTATGTGCAGTGTCCTGCACCTTCTATTATAATTCATGAATAGAGAGTTAAATGCTAGTAATTGCGTGGGCCTCCCTTTCTCCTTGCTAGTTTGTTAAAGTGCCAACTCCCATCTCTCTCTCTCTGCTAAGTTCTATGGCTAGTAGTAGTAGCTGGTTAACATCCAAAATCCAACGACCACAAAACATAGTTTGGATCCATGACAAGGTCGAGGACAATCATTAACTGTGGTTCATACTTTCATGGCGACATGGTCTGTTTTAAGACTGCATCGGTAGTCCTCAAATGGCGCACACGTCAAGGTGAGCCATTGTCCAGTACCATTTAACGTTTCGTTCAAGTGTAGCCACCTGACAGCTGAAAAGCCAGCCTGATTTTTGGGCCACAGTACATAAACATCAGGGTCCATTATTAGATCTTATGGTGAGGATCTCACAGACATAAGCTGGAGGATGTAGACATCAGCCGATGAGATTTGTTGAGCGGGGAGTTGGAGAGATTTTCTTTCGAAATTTGTCTTCTTGTGCTTGAAACCTGCATGGAGAAGAAGGTGCCAGACTTAAATATTTGGCACGAGGAGCTTGATTGTACCTGTTTTGGCAAAGGACACATCCATCTGTTTGACTTAAATGTGCCATCTTTCTCATGGGGTATGCTGGCCTCCTGGGCCCCACACGGTTTCTCATCTAAATGGCCCTCTCCATGGGGAGATAATGATATGGCAGAGCATCATAGTACACTATTGGCAGCAGGCTAATGAATCGATGGATACCTTCCACCTAGTTGGTTGCCCTTCTATGAGTGGCTAGAGACCCCAATACCCACGTATCTTATCCATTCGAAAGCGGCTTTTTACAAAACAACAACGGAAAATCCTCTATTGAGCCAAATTGGGGAGATACCATGTGCAGAAATTGTTGTGTGTTGATGAAGGTTACATTTTAAAACAGTTCCATCAGCTGTTTTTACTTTCAATGTGATTTTATAACTATTTTCTGCCATTTGTTTTTTTCTTTTCATTGAATAAATTTTCGATTATTTCTTTTTACTTTTTTTCATATAAAAAAACTTATTACATTGACATTAGCTTATATTTCAAATTCATTTTTACTAGTACACTCTCTGTCAAAGACACACTAATTTGTGTGAATTTTGAAATATGAGTCACCAATGATAGAGCCATTGGATGCGCTGGGGGGACCCCAGTAAACATATCAGAAGAGAAGCACCACACAGGATGAAACTTCTCACTTGAATGCTTTTTTACGAGTCATTTATTTGGTTGTGAACAATAAGATGTGCTGTCAAGGTCAGGAACCATGGAAAGTAAGCACCCATTACTTGAACGGTCTTGATTCCCCTGCAATTATGCTATGTGTACTTGGAAGGATCAAAATGGTGGCGGACGATAACCAGGGTCCTGGCCTGTAAATTAATAGCCTAGCTATGCGTGCACTTAAGAAAATGTATACACATGTATTAAAATAAGATGCTGCTGGTCATTGACCAAAACTAGATGTTCCCTAGGAAAACCAGCTTTCATGTCCTCAAGGTGAAAACTTATTAAATGCCTTTTCCACTTCTGATGTTATTTTATTATTATAAGGTGATAGCCTGCTAAAGGTCCATTCCACTTCCTATGTTAGTTCAACATGCATAAATCATAAGTGGAAATTTGTATCCACGTTTATATTTTATGAATTTTATTCATTTTTGAAATGGGCGCCTAGATTGTTCACACAAGTGGGTTCAAGGATAGTAACTCAATCCCTTTTCTTGACGGTGTGATCTTATCAAGGCACATAGGCCATCATCCATTTTCCACCATTATTCAGGCAAGGCCTTCCATTTTCCACCGTTATTCAGGCAAACTGAAGGGAGGTTAAAACCATTCGTTTATGGAGTAAGAAGAAGAAGATACCCCCAAGGGCCAAAGATAGAATATAATCTGTTTATTTAAGTAGTGATTAACTTTGCTCTCAGATTTAAACTGGCCGATCCATATAATAAAAGTTGAAATCCGAATTCTACTTGTCTAGCTAAGGAGAGGTGATGCATAGTAGGGTTGTAAATGGGGTGGGATTGATTTGGTTTGGGGTTAAGTCAACTTTAACTTTATTTGTAAAAGTTTAACTTAATCTTGACCATAACTACATTTGTAAAACTCTAACCCAATTCTAAATCAATCCTAAAAAAATTAGGTAAGTTTGGGTTGTATTTGGGTTGAAAATGGTTAAAAAGTTAAGGGAATATCTTGAGCTTTATTAATTTTTATTTTAAATTTGTTTTGAATAAATATTTTGTGAAATAAAAGATTTTGTTTTAATATTATTGAAATATTATTTATATAAAAAAATTCATATTTTGATATTAAAAAAACTCATTTATTTCACTTATTAAAAAATCATCATTAAATTGCTAAGATTCATAATCTGAAAAGAAAAAATAAAGCTTATATTTTGCTTAGATTTCTTATCTCAACTATTGATCTAACCTTAATTATAAGAATAAACTAGTACTTAGTAAAGAGTAACCAAATATATTAAGATTTTTTTAATAGAAAGACTAAACTACTATTCATATTTTTATAATTATAATTAATTTTTAAATTTTATATCAAATTCTAGTTATATAAATAATATAACTTATATATGTGTATGACATGGGGAAGAAATAAAGGATTAAAAGCTATATAATAAAATATAAAAGAGAAAAAATACATTTATATATAAATAAAATTAGGTTAGGTTAAATTCGAGTTACTAATCCGCCAATCCACATCAACTCTACTTTGGAAATCAGGTCATGTTCAACCTTAGCCCTATGACTAAGGTTTCATAATTTTCAACCCAAACAAACACATTGTGGGGTTGGATTAGTTGGGTTCACCTAATGCAGGATGCTAACAATTAATACCTTAAAGAAAGCCAAATAGGATATATGGTCTACTCGATATTAATGATCTCAAGGAACACTAGCCTTCTTTGGTTAAGGCTTAAAAGAAAAAATGGGAAGTGCATTTTCGGAAAGGTACATATGGTGATCCAAAAATAGAAGTGTGCCCACTTCTTAATTAGATCACATGGTGGTGGGAAAGAGTGCCATACTTAGTTAATCTTAAGGGTTCACTTGGATAGGTGAAGAGAGAGATGGAAAAGAAAATATTTTTTTTTAGAGAAAAAAGAAAGATAAAAAAAATGATGTGATATGATATCAAATAAAGATAATAATAAAATTTAAAAACAAAGTGAAGAAAGATAAAGTAGATAAGTCTTTTGATGAAAAGATAAAACAAAAATAATTAGAAATATTGGTAATTATGACAAAAAAGGAAAATTATTAGGTAGAAAGAATGCTATATCATATCACATTAAATGAAGTGTAAAAAAAAGTAAAAAAGGAAAAGAAACTTTTTCTCCCCTTTTTAGTCTTTGCAAACGCAGCCTAACCGACGAAAGTTCAAATTGGGATCCACTGTAAACTCACCTATTGAACGTTTTGAAGTAATGGAGGTAATTCGTACTGTTTTTATTTTTTATTTTTTACCATAACATTTTTACATCAACCAGCTACCTGGACTGGAGTGATGATGGGAAACCCGAGATATTTCTTTCAATAGAATTCAAAAAATGCAAATTTCTAAAGATTCCAGCGCAAGTATCAAGTGTCGGAAAACCCGGTTTGTTGAAAATAGGTTTACAACTCAGATGAATGTTTGCTTGCTATCCAAGGTGGGGAGTTGCATGATACTCTTCCCATTGGGGACTGTTCATGCCCTTGTTTCGATCCTCTGATCTGTGGGTCTTCCCTTTTGGCCTACTTGAGGAGTAGATTAGGCTTCCTTCAAAAAGCCAGCTCATGTTCGCTGTTTTCCCTGCCTCATGATCGAGCAAAGGATCTCATTGGTAATGAATGGGAGATGTGGATGCGCCTGCAACTGCCATAACATAGCATTTAAATGTTTACACCCACCCAAGTGACTACCTGCTATTATTGTGATGGCTATTTTGATCATTGCGATCTTCTTCATGCTCTATCTTGTCCTCGTCATCACAGCCGTTCTCAAGAGGGTCAACTTCATTTTGGTCTTTGCCATCATGGCCATCATTTCGAGGGATGTTAAATACGCTAGTCCTCTGAAAATCTCTACTCTTTGGTTTGGCCAGAAATGAAAACAATGCAAAGATAAATTAATAAAAGAGCAGGTGGGTTGAGAAGGCTATTAGTTAGTTAGCTAGCCGGAAAATAATCGCCTGCAGCCAGCTGTACGAAGAAAGGCATCAACGCTGGTGGAAAACCCATTCTTGCAAAAATGTGGCCCATGCTATTATTCAAACGAGTGGGCGAGTTGGAATCTAAATCATGTTGGGGTGAATTATCCTTCTACATGAAATAGTATCAGAGCCATACTACATGCTATGTTGAGCAAGGCCACAGAAGATTTAGCTAGACTAAAGCTTGATGGCGACAAATGCAAATGCATGGTTTGTAAATGGTTTCATTTGGTTCACTGAACTAGTCATTAGAACCTCATATTAGGGGCATTAATCATTTACAGTGCCGAAAATGTGCATTCAGCCCCCCAAACGCTAGGTTTCATATCATAAGATCCCTCGTTGTGTCTCAATGTTTGACAGTAACGGAGAAGAGAGAATTCAAGTCGTCGTTCGGTTCAAAGAGAAAAAAGAAATAAAGAACCAAAGGGAGTTACCAACAGTTTGTAAAACGGGTCCCCTTCCATATTTTAAAAAGATTTTGCCTGGGCAAGCTCATCATGGGCACCCAAATCCAAGTCCAAGCCCAGAGCAAAGACAACTTTAGACACTCTAATTCTCACCATGTCTAAAAGTGTAACCAGATGCTGTTTATATGATACAATCCATTAACTGTTTGCTTCCAACATTCCATGTATGCACTTGTTTCTTTTGCATAATCAATGTTCATATATCGAGGTATTCTTTTACAAAAGCATCAGAGAGTTGCAGGGTTGCATCAACAACGAAAACCACTAATAGTAAATATTTGCTTGTTGCTTGTTGGAAGAAAGGCATGGCACGGATGTGCCCGTCTCAGCCTCCTCTTTCGGCGTCCCCTTCAGCAGCCTGTGAGCGCCAAGTAGAAGCATCATGGGCGGATTCCTACAGCTGCTGCTACGTAGCATTCATTTCCACCAAAAAAAAAAAAAAGTAAAATTTTATATCAGTCATTATATTTTTCTAACAATTGCATATTAGCCAACATAGTTTTTCATATATGGAATGTAGCGCATATAAGTTTACGTTGCATATTGGCCACCACTATTGCTTTCTATTTGATAGTTCCCAAAGACCACGAGTATATAATTTGAAAAGACCATAATGCTTCGTTAAAAAGAAATCATCCTTCCCTCTCATGGATGTCTAAGAAAGTTATCTACTCTACTGAAATTATCATGTCCCCATCTGGTGAGAATTTGGCCTTTCCTCACACGGGTGAGATGGGAATCTTATCCCATATTCATATTAAGTGTCTGGTCCCTCACCCAACATAAGTAACCATTAGGAGTTTAATATGTCATAATCCTCCATGACACATAGCCAATGAAAAATAAAGTGCACTTATGATATTCTCCCCCGTCCAAATTCCTATGTTCTCGTTAGAGAGACCAATAAGCTTTATACGAAGAATGTCCCTCCACGCTATAATAGAAACTTATGGTAGAAATCCATAGAACTCATGGACCTAAGTATGCCCCACATAAAATGTGCCCTCTATCCTATAACAGAAAATTTGGGCAAACGCCCCTTGTGAGCTTGAGTAGCAGTCTCATACACCTGTATTGGATGTGCATAGAGTCACCTACCTGTAGTGCTCCTGAAACTTCTCTACGCCACATTGCCCTACAATCCGGATGTAGATTCAGGGCTGGGTTCCTTCGGTTACTTAGCAATTGCGATTGGGCAGGGATGTTTTTGGAAGGCGGATGTAAAAGCCGATGGCTATTTTGAAAATTTTAAAAACATGGTGACTTTTTTTTTTTTTTTTAAATAAGTCTTAGATGACAACATCAAGAGCCAGATGCGACCGTCAGAAATGAATAGAATCAATTCCTGACTTAGTATTAAACCGAATTGATTCCAAATCCAGTCGAAGCGGATTCGTTATACCCTTCAAACGTCTAGGTGTAGCTTTCTACGAAACATGCGGCAAGGAAAACGGCGATGGCGGCAGCTCTGCTTCTCTTCTGCCTGCTTTTCTCTTGTTCTTCTTCTTCTTCGTCTCTCTCTATGGAGAGAGGAGGAATCAAGGACTCATCGGTTTCCCGGGAATTCTTTCCCTTTGATGGCGATGTGGCGTGGGTCATCCAAATCTCTGATCTTCACATTAGCTCTTACTACCCCGATCGCGCCGACGATCTGACTAGATTGCTTGTTCCTGCCCTTCGTGCCATACGTCCTTCCGCTGTCCTCATCACCGGCGATCTAACCGGTAATTCTCATCTCTAACCGTCTTGCATTATCCAGAGCTGCTATTCTTTCCGGAATTTCTCTGACTATTCTGGAAAGTCATTGGGTAGGATTAGAAAGAGAGAAAAAAAAAAGCCGTATATATTCCGCAATACATGGTTGGGCGAAGCCTACTTGCATGAACTCAGTCAATTGATCAAATCCGCGTTCTGATTTGCTCCGTTTAGAAAGATGTAAGGAAGATTAGAGGGTGGAGTGAAGGCCGTTTGGTCCAATTCAATTTGGAGCTGGAGATTGATTTGTCACTCTGAAATATCCTCTACATTCCCTTGGCAACCTCAAATTCTAGATATTTCCAGGGATCATGTCGATCGTGTAGCTTTTATTGGCAGAGTTTGCTATTATCATGTGCTCATCTATATGACCGGACTTGAATATTACATTTGTAGTAGTTGGGGGCATGTTTTACGAGTGATTGGACTTAATGGCTTATTGGTTATGCCTGCAATACTTCAGGTGATGCTAGTATCCTGTATTGGCTATTATGTTTCTTGTTCATCGAACACTAGCCTGGAATGTTTGCATACTTGTTCGTCAAACACTAGCCCGAAAATGTTTGGATTTTTGTTCGTCTAATACTAAACGGGATTGTTGGTTGTTCCACAAACACTCTCTCTCCTTTACTGTGATGTAACATTTACCTACCCTCAACAATATTATTTTTTCTCCATTGTCACTTATATTTCTAATCAACAACCCTATCCTTCTCTATCAATTCTATTTATTCCCTTTTTCCACTTTATCGTTGACATCATCTTCTTTCATTTTTTTTTTCCCAATTTCTTGTAACGTTTTTCATCAGTTTTCATCCTCTCGTCCAAGTATCCAAACACAGATTAAATGCCAAATTTGGAGTACGTGAGAGCTTGGAGTAAAGTTTGGCACCCTATTATCATTTTGCTAGATTCATTGTATAAGCGGTGGATCTACTGTGGTTCACGAGTTGTTTTATCACTCTGTGTCTGGTCTTCGTGTGGTTTATGAGTTGATTTATCACTGCATGTAGTGTTCCGCAATCATGGATTGGTTTATCCCCATTTCCATTTGTCTCAGGCCTGTTTCTTCATGTTTGACTTTACAGTTGACTTTTGGTAATCCACTGATTGGCTTTATTGCATAGCTCATAGAAGCTTCAATGTGAGCATTTGATTATCTCATTATTTTCTGAGATAGACCTGGTGGAAGTCATGAACCAAATTAAGTGGACTCCAGTTCTTGACAGAGTGGAATATTTCACTTCTATTGTATTCTATTATCAATTGCTCATCGGAAACATTACTTTAAATGTCTAATTGCTTTCTGCTGAAGGTAGATGCTAAGAACAAGGAAAGGACAAGCTCAAGGCAGGATGAATCAGAATGGATCCAATATAGGAAGACTATGGATGCAGTTGTTAAAGACAGTGGGATGGACAAGAAATCATTCTTTGACATAAGAGGCAATCATGATAAATATGGAGTTCCTTTTGTTGGCAACAAATTGGATTTCTTCTCCAAGTACAGTATTAGCTCGGAGCTGAACAGGCTTGGCACTGTACAAAGCATATCTCTTGTGGTAACTTTCCAAATTCCAGTGTCATCTCAGTTTTTTTATGGCACTACTCCTATTATTATTTCAGAAAACCTATAAGCCTTCATTCAATTTAAAAAGATATCCTCATGTGAAACTGCTAAGGAGATTTGGAACCATTTGCAAGCTGTTTATGAGGGGACAAGCCAAGTGAAAGAAGCTAGGATTTATTTTGCTTGTCCAAGAGTATGAGAATTTCTGCATGGTTAGGGATGAGCTTATATCTAAAATGTTTTCTAGATTTATGAGATTCACTAACAACCTAAAAAGTTTAGGTTATGAAATTTCTTGTTCACAACAAGTTAAAAAGATTTTAGGATCTCTTTCAGAGAATTCGATGCCCAAAGTTACAACTATTGAGGAGGCCAAAGATTTGAACAAACTCTTGGTTGTAGAACTCATGGGGTCCTTGATGACCTATGAAGTATGGAAGAATGAGAAAGAATGGAGGAAGATGAAGTTAGTTTATGACCATAAAAGTGCAGATTCTTTATGTAGTGAGGAAGTAGGGGGGGGGTGTGTGATGATGTAGAACTTATTAAAACCCTCTCTAGAAAACTTAGGAATCTACTGACAAAGAAGAAAAAGAAGAAAATTGTAAATTTAGTAGAATATTATACATGTGAGGAAGAAGAAGAAAATGTAGAAGAAGAAGTATGTACAACTGTCTTCTAATTGTAGCCATAATAGGAGAAGAAGTAACTCCTTAACCGTGGATAAACAGAAACATCAATCTGTTTGGGACAGTTAGGTAGGTGAAGGTGAAGGTATTGTATCTCTTATCCGTAAATCTCTGCATCACATTACATATCATATTAACCTTCATCACTTTCTCTCATAAGAGAACCATCTTGCATGTGGGCATGCAAAAAAAGTTTAATAGATAATCATCTACAACATGAACCAATGAAATTAATCTTAATGTCATTACAGTCCCAAGGTAATAAGTCAAGCTTGTTTGGGGAACTCCTCGATTCAAGATTTCGAATAGGAATTTCATTTCTAGCCAGACCTTCTGTAATCATCATTACAGGTTGATTGAAAGCTTATTCAACTAGATGAATTTTATTTTGAATATGAGAAATAAAGTCATTAGATTATGCATGATAGGGGAAGCATGGAGAATAAAGCTTAGGATCATGTATTGGTCCCTAACTGAATGATAGCTCAAGAGAGGGGGGTGGGGGGGGGTTTAGCCTCTCTTGCTAATTTCAGGTTTCACTAACACTTGTTGGTTTTCAAGCTCACCAACAACTTACTGCTTTTCCAAGGCTTACTAAAAACTTTTACAAATTGTTGGTTTCCAAGCTTACCAACAAAATTCCTGATTTTCCAAGCTCACCAGAAACTTTTACACGTTGGTTTCTAAGCTTACTAACAAACTTCTTAGTTTTCCAAGCTAACCAAAAACTTTTACAAGGTTGGTTTCCAAGCTGACCAACTAACTTACTAATACAGAAAATTGCCTCTTACTTAGGTAAGATTGTACTAAATATGAAACTTAACTAATAAACGGAATATGCAATGAGATTAGATTCAAACTCTTTTTCAAAGTTGATATAGATCTGATGTAAAAAATTCTGAATACTTTGGCAGTGACGTAGCAACTGGAGTTGAATGTTGGGAAGTTATAATTACTCTTAATTAGCAAAATAATTTTCAATGTAATCTCACTTGTGTTCTTCCGTGTTTCTTACTTGTTGTTTGCGTTGCCTTAACTCTCTTTTAAATAGGCTTTGAGAGATTTAGCCGTTATAGCTTTTTGACACCTTTTTCAAACTTGTTGGGCGATATAGATGATGACTTTTGCAACTTGTCGAAGTTTAGAACTTCTGAGTAGAGTACTCAAAACTTCTGTTCTTCAAATTTTTGCTAACCAGAGCTTTTGAGTCCATTTTCAAAACTTTTGTTATAAGTAGATTTTTGGCAGTATTCTCAATGGTCATATTTTAAGCTTCTGAAGAACTTCTGAGTATCTTCTGATTTACTTATGAAACTTTGAACTTTGCTTCTATGCATCTTTAATGCTTCATGTCTTTTTCAGATTACGCTAAAAATGCTTTTGATTAGTGCGCCAGCATTCTTTGTTGCTTCTGTGCAGCGTATCAGAAATTCTGTGGTGTTTTTGTGTAGGCTAAGTTCTTGAATGCAGAACTTCTGAAATCCTACAACAACTTCTGTGTAACTTCTGTTGTGCAGTTAATCATCTTCTGATTGCAGAAACTTCTTATAAACTTTTGATAAGTTTCTGTGTTTAGAAACTTCTTCTTCTGATTCCACTTGATTAGTTTCTGCTTGCAAAAACCATTTCCTGCTACTCTTCTTACAAACTTCTGATTAACTTCAAAGGGAGTTCTTACTTCCGAATTGCTTCTGATTAATCTTTTAAAACTTGCTTTGACTTCTAATCTTCTGAATTTATTTCTGATAACAGAAATTGTTTCAGAAGTAGAGTACTCTACTTCTGATAGCAATGGACATGATTATGCATTGTGTCTAATGAACTTTTGTGTTATTTTTGAAGTTTGAAGTCAGTTTCTAATAGCTTGCTTCTGATGAAATTCTGGATACTTTTAACTTCCTTCTGTTTTACTTCTAAAGGCTTTAAGAATGCTTCTGATAGGTTTCTGATTTAGAAATATTTTTTGAACTCATTAGAAGTTTACTTCTGATGAAATTCTGATAAGTTTCTGTGTTCATAAACTTATTTTTCTGATTGCATAAATCATTTTCTGCTTTATTTCTGGCGTTCCAGGAATTCTTATGTTGTGACTCTACGTAGGGCCTGTTTGGCCTGGTGTTTTGGGAGTGTAAAAGCGCTTTTTTCAGCCAAAACGCGATTCTGCAGTGTTTGGC
>JAYJMB010020401.1:1330-14653 GCA_036873735.1 Pouteria campechiana
AGGCAGAGGCTACTCGTGATGCTGTGTTGGAATCCATTGACTCCAAAATGAAGAAGCTGGCTCTCTTAGAAGCTAAAGCGGTTGTGAGAGAGCTGACTCTACAAGAGAGGGTTAGTAAGCTTGAGAGCAAAATGCATAGTAAAGCAACTTTTTGGTGGGAGATTGATTCACTGAAGGCTCAACATGCTATTGATATTACTTGGGTCTGCCAGGAACATATGGAGATGTTGGTGGCAGAGCCCTAGCTTCAGAAGATGTTACTTCAGCTGATCGTTGACTACTTTGGACAGGCCTTTAATTCTTGTAAGAAGAAAGTGTCCAAAAAATTCCCTGATATAAATATTAACAATGTATTATTGGATGGGAAAGATTTATACATCCAATTTTTTTGTTAATGAAAAATGTTCACTTTTTTATCATCTTTTATGTCTTTCTTATTGAGTACTTTATGATTTTCTGCAAGACGAATAGCATACTTGAAAATTGTTCATTTTTACAAATGGCTTATGAAGCTGTCTACCTTAGCAATTTTACTACGGTCACCCAAGGATTTGGTGACTTAGTAAGGTCGCCCTTCGATTTTATTCTTCAGTTCTATTTTGTGGAGTCAGGAACTATAGCGACTTTATTGAGGTCGCCCTTTGATTCCATTTTGTAGAGCCAAAAACTATAGCGACTTTACTGAGGTCAGCCTTTGATTTTATTTTACAGAACCAGGAACTATAGCGACTTTACTGAGGTCGCCCTTCATTTTCATTTTGCTAAACTAGGAACTTGATGACTTCGTATGGTGCGCCATATTTTATGTCTCGATCAAAATTTAAGATAGAAAAGAGAATCCTTTCATGAATAATTTATTTATTGCCTGATTTAATCTTTGCACAATAATGTAAAAGGATAGAAAAGATGTTTATTGATAATACATCCTCAAGTTCTCAGCATTCCATATTCATGGGATGTTCCTCCCATTTAACCTTTGATGACTTTACAGGGACCTTCCCAAGAGTAGAAAAGTTTTCCTCTTATATGGGTAGGGTTGTTGACAATGCTTCTCGTAAGACTAGGTCCCCCTCTTTGAAGTTCCGCACCTTTACCTTCTAGTCATAATATTATCTTACATGGGCCTAATGTCGTGCCATCCTTGTTTGAGCGTTGATCCTTGCTTTCTTAAGTAGATCTAGATTTATTTCCAGTGCATCCACATTTACTTTTGGGTCGAAGTTTTTAATCCAAGTGAAAGGGATCTTAAGCTCGATGGGGATCACAGCTTCGAATCCGTAGGTTAGCATGAAGGGAGTTTCATCAACTAAACTTTTTGGTGTCATCCTTAATGCTCAAAGTACTTTTGGGAGCTTCTGGTATTAGCTATTTCCAAATCCTTCCATTTTTTCCTCAATCTTGTCATGATGCTTTATTCATGTCCTTCGTTAATCTGTTGGTTTGTGGGTTTGCTACTAAGGAAAACTTCTGTCGAATATCATAGGAAGTGCAGAATGTCTTGAACGATTTGCTCTCGAATTAGGTTCCATTATTTGTGATCAGGATCCTTGGAACTCCAAACCTGCACTTTATACTCCCTATGACAAAAATCCAAGCCTGCTCTATGGAGATGGATCTAGTGGCCTTAGCTTCTGCCTACTTGGTAAAGGAGTCTACAATAACGAATATGTATTTTCTCCTTCCTATTGTTGGCGGGAAGGGTTCTAGAATATTGTTTCCCCATTGATAGAAAAGTCACGGGCTGTTGATTATTAGAAGTTTGGTCATTAAGAGCTAGGGAATGGTTGCGTGGTTCTAGCACTTGTCATATTTCTTAACATATTCTTTAGAATCTTCTATTATGGTTGGCCAATAGTATACTTGCCTCACATCTTTGAATGCAAGAGTTTTGACACTTATGTGGTTTGAGCATTCTCCCTCATGTATTTAAAAATTTCTCTTCCTTCTCTTTCTATCACGCACTGGAGGTACGACTATGAGTGTCCTTTGCAGTATAACTTATCATCCAAATAGAAGAATTTTGTTACAAAGTGTGCCAGCTTCTTTGCTTCTAACAGATCCGCTAGTTTCTCTCATTTCTTCAAATATGCATGTATGGGATTCATCTAGGAGAACTCCTGGGTTTCTATCGCCATTTGTTTGATTTTGGGAACGCTAGGTGTTGTGAGGTGCTCCACCATAATGGTTCTTTGAGGGAAGAAGGATGGTGTTGTGGCAAGCTTCAGAGTCTGTGAGCTTGTTCATTTTATTTGCTTAGTATCTACACGATGTTTGTGTCGTGGATCTGTCCTAACATTGATTTGGTAGTTGATAAGTATTGCATCATTAATGGCTCCTTGGCCTTGTACTCCCCTAACAATTGTTTTACTACTAACTTAGATTTACTATAGAAAATTAGATTTTAAATCTCCAGCTTCTAGCAATTTTGAGGCTTGCTAGTAGAGCTTCATATTCAGCACCATTATTGATGGTGGTGAACTTGAACCATAATGTGTATTCGATTTGATTCCCTTTCGAACTTTGCAAGACAAGGTAGGCTCCCACTCCTTCCTTGCTTGATGAGCCATTCATGTGTGAGACCCTAAAATTTTTGTAATGAAAAGAACTGATTTATAGTGTGTAAATAAATTGCATATTCATGATTTATAATATAAATGAAAATTTTTGATGAGTATGATAAAACAAATTGAGTAAGATGAAATACAAGCAGAAATTTCAGTGTTAGAACACCTAATGTGTGGGCCGCATGTGTTCTTAATGAATTGAATTGCTAGAGCACCATAGGGGCTAGGAGCTTAAATGCTCCACCAGCCCCATTTTTCAGCCCAGCCGTTCCTAGCCTCCCTCCTTCATTCCTAAGTTCCAAAAAATTTTGCTTTCTACTAAAATTGACAGATTGAGTTGGGGAAATTGCTGATAAATAGCTTAGCAATCCTCTAGTATCAAATAAACATCAAATTCAGCGATCTAAGATCATGAATGTTGAATGATAGATTGGGTTTTCATCTTGTAATTGGATTCAGTGCAATTCAATCGGATTAAAGTAAGTGGCAAGTCATTTTCAACGTTTCTTAATAGTTTGTAGTGACTAGAATTTTCGAATTCTGCATTTTAAAGTAAGTTTTCAAAATTTTGAAGTTAGGGTTTTAGTGAAAACAAGAATTCAATAGTGAGATGAATGTTTTGAACATGGATTATAGTAGGGATTCAGTTCAAATGTATAAATATGTAATTTGGAATAGAAATCCCAATTTGAAAATAATGAGTATATGAAATTTCAGAAACTATATTATAGATATTTGATGAAATGATGCTAAGAGTAGTATAACATCATTAACTTTGGATAATGATTGGATAATTACATCTTAATGGAGTTATAATAAAGTAATTAGCAAAACCCTAACTAGGGTTATGTTAGAAACTTAGAATGGAATTTAAATGGTATACTTTTACAAACAGAGAATGCAAAAGAATGATCATGAGAGATATGTTTTAATGTAGGATGTTTGACTGGTGAAGCAAATATTGGAAATACAAAATTACATCTCAAGAAATGGGTGGAGATTACATATCAGGTAAGCAGGTTATTTACTTAAGAACTTCTACTGAATTTTAAATCCTTTATTATAGATATTATTTGATTATATTATGGATTCATTCTTGGAATAAAATTTGTATATCATACTTTAGAGAGGTACTAATTAAGCAAAATATGTAGTGTGAAGTTAGGAAGAAGAGAATGAAGTTAGTTTGAAAGGAATGGATGTAATTGGAAAGGAAATTAGTGTATGTGAAGTGTTATCAATTGCATAGAAAAGTATGAATTCATTGCATAATAATAAATGAGAAAGTATTGGTTATTGAAGCATTTTAAAGAATGAGTGGGAATTAGTACATGAGAATCAAGGTTAAATAAGTGGAGATTGAGGGAATTAAGCAAGAAACATTGAGAATGAGGAAACAGGACAAGTTTTCATAAGAAAATGTGTGCAGTAGAAAACATTGATTCAATGTCACGACATAGTGTTCAATGTCATGACATTTTACCAACTACCACTTTAATGTCGCGACACAACTTGTCTGTGTTGCGACACAACTTGTTCTTCATGGTTTTGTGTGTGTTTTTCAGTGTCTCAACATAAGGTTTGTGTCGCAATATTGAATCCCCTGCCACGTTAAAATGTCACGACATGGTCCCCCTATGTCGCAACACTGACTTCCCTTATGTCATTTTTGCCTTCTTTTACCTAAATTCTTGTATCTTTTCTTATTTGGCTCTGATTTTCTCATTTTCTTTCTTCCTTTGTTCTCCTTTGCCTGTAAACACATTTAGTAATTTGTATATATTTGGAAATGATACTTTAACTAAGTATGTAACTAAGTTTGGTCACTTGGTTAAGAATTGAAGATTTGTTTAGATAAATGTGATAATGTGATAAACTCTGAATGTCACAAGAGTTATAGTATTAAGTTTGATAATTGCATGAAAGTATTATAATCTGAATATGGCTTGCATAATTGCCCTGTATGAGATATTGGATTATAGTAAATTGGGTTTGGACATCTATCAAGATGGTTATTTGGTTATTAGGATCCAACCCTTGTTAGGCTTTGTTATGAATACTACCTTCTTGGCGAAGAGGTTTGATCAACTTATTATTTGTGAGACTCCTCTGATTACTTAGTAGGTGTAAATGGGAAGCCTATGACCCCTAAGTTGTAGTGAAGGTGAGATATTTTAAGTCTCATAACGCTCGTAGCCAGGGCAGTGGGAAAAACTCAAGTATACCAAAGTTGTAAGAAATATGAGTCTATTTGAGTGTGATATTGTGCATTTGGTTTGATTGATGACCTCTCGAATATAGTGTTGGTTGTTTCTAAGTAATTTACCTTAAATGACTGGAAATGAAAGAATTGCATTAAAAACAAAGTGAGTTTCATTATGAATAGATACAATTAGATTAGTAGACATCGTAGTGGATTTTAATGATAAATTTTGTTATTAATCATATTTAATTCATGATTGTGTAGTTCAATATAGTTTGGTTTTAAAGATATGAATCTTATTGCATTTTATGACTTAATTATTGATTTTAATTATGTCTGCTTATCGAGTTACTCGAACTTACTGTATTTTATTATGTTTTAGTTGATAGGCCAGAAGACGAAGCCCAATGAGGGGTTAGAGCTAATGAGAGGGATAAACCATGATAATTAATGATATAAATCATGTAAATTTAACTATGTGGAGTATTTTTAGCTGCATGTTGTTATTTAATTAGATGGGAGAATGATTTCTATACACTTTACCTTTATAGTGCGACTATAATCCTAGGCGTCTGTGACTGTTTGTAAATGTATATACAAGTGTAAGTGGATAAGTTCAAGGGAGACTCTAGTTGAAAGTCCTCCTGTTCCTGCCCGAGTAATGCCTCGAAAAGCGGGGCATTATACCATGTGCAAGGTCAAGTAGTATATCTGCAAAAGGAAATGAATGTGTTGGCAAATCTACAAGTTGAGATTCTACAGAATTGGATACATCCATAGGGGGAGGAATGTAACAGTGCTGCTGCTATGGGCGAATCCGCAACATGGAGAGGAGTTCATGGCAGATCGGTGCCTATGAGAGAGTTTTCGTATTTGGGAGCTTCTGGTTCTTCCACCTTACTTGTGCATTCCATGAGGAAATCGATCATGATTTGTTCTTTTATGGTCGCTCTTGGTAGGAATTCGATGTCGAATTCACTGAGTTCCATGGATCATTTGACGAAGCAACTAGATAATTTCATCTTCTAGAGGAGATGCTAGGGCGGATGATCTATATATATTCATATTGGATGTCCCTAAAAATATGTTTTGAGTCTCCTAATGGCGATTACCAGGGCGAAGGCAGTTTTTGCAATTATGGGATACCTCTCCTCTGCACCTCTCAGGATCTTGCTGATATAGTAGACTAGTTTTTTAAGCTGATCTTAATCCCTGAATAGGACTGCCGCTACTGTTTCTGACCTAGTTGCAATGTATAGATATAGGGTTTCTCCTAATAAGTCTAACATCTTTACTAAGCTTGATTTTGATGATAAATGAGATTAAATAACTTAGTTTTGATGAAGAACAAACAACTGAGTGAAGAATCAAGGTACTAATAAATCACTTTCCAAGTATTGCAATATTAATATCAAAAACAGATTGAGGAAAGTAATAAAGGAATGCTCAAATATAAAGATGTTCAAAAGCCACTAAAAAGCATTTTCAGAGTTTGCTTTTAAGTTAAGCATGAAAAGATCAAAGGTTAAGAAGAAATCATATTTACCCAGAAGCAATCGCATGTAACTCAGAACCAGATCAAAAGCATCCCTGAACTTCTTAAGAAGTAAAATTGAACACCAAAAGAAACACAAAAGAAGCACAGAAGTCAAGTTATACAAAAACATAATAGAAGAAAGTTGATGCTACACAAAATTCAAACAGAACAAGAATACAATGCACAAAAGTAATGCAAAAACAATATTACAATGCACAAAAATAAGTCAGAAGCAACATTATGATACACAAAAACAAGTTAGAAGCAATATAGTAATGCACAGAAGCAAATCAGAAGCAACACAAAGGTGCATTGAAGTAATTCAAAAGTACTATTTTATTACACAGAAGCATCGTAGAAATCTATAGTATTACTCAGAAGCAATATAGAAATGCTCGGCCACATAGAACTAAGACAAAAGGAACTTTAATCACATAAAAGCAACTCAGAAGATAAGTCAAGTGATCAAAACAATATCAGGAAAACTTTTTGAATAACAAAAGCAACGTAGAAGCAAAATAGCATTATGCTGAAGTAATGCAGAATCTATCGTGGTACACAGAAGTAGTGCAAAAATCATATAAAATCAAGTTAGAAGAAATATCAAATCATGCAAAATTAACATGATTAAATAAAGATATACAAAAGTAAAGTTTAAGCTTTATAAGTGAACAAGAAGATATTCAAAAGTTCTTCAGAAGATTCAAAGATGGCCATTGAAGAATAAGAAAACGGACAGAAATTATAAAGAGGATACTGCCAAAAATTTACTAACCACAGAAGTTTCACAAAACCACTTTGAAAATTTTGTTAAGACATAAACTAAAGCATAGAAGTTCTGAGCACTCTACTGATAATTTCTAAACTCCAACCACGCACAAAATTCATCACCAAATTTGCCTAACTTGTTTGAAAATGATCCCAAAGGTTGCAATGGCTAAAAATTCAAATCCTATATAAAGAGGATTAAGAAAACAACTATGATAACTAAGAGAGATTACATAGAAAATTATTTTGTTGATTAAGAGAAGGGCATTCACAACTTTATATCATTCAACTCCATTTGTTATGTTACCGTCAAAGCTTTTAGAATTCTCAACATCAGATCTACATCAACTTCAAAAGGAATTTGAATTTGATCTCATTGCTTACTTTATTCTTTCAATTAATCTTTAGCTTTTGTACATATTAGCCTAAAATAAGAGGCATTGCCATTGTACACTTTATTTTAAAAAACCAAGAGTTGGTTGGTAAGCTTGATAAAACTAACTATTTATGAAAGTTTTTGGTTAGCTTTGAAAATTAGTAAGTTAGATGATAAGCTTGAAAACATGTAAGAGTTTCTGGTGAACTTGAAAAACCAATAATTTATTGGTGAGCTTGTGAAACCAATCAGTGGTATAGTGGAACCTGAGTTTAGTAAAGAAGACTGACTCAAAAAAGTATTCAGTTAGGGGCCAACATCACCTCTTTTGGCGGCACTTAGTAAAGAAAGGGAGGTGAGGTATGTTTCTAGCTCTTCAAAGACCTTTCGAGTTTTGAGTCTGACCTCTTGGTTGCCTAGTTCCACTGTGGCTCCTTTGTGGAGAGTTTTAAAGAATAGAAGACTTCTCTCCATTAACTTAGATATGAACCAATTTAGCATCATTATCTTTTGGTCAGTCTCTAGAGCTCCTTGATGCTGCTAGGTGTATTCATGTTTCAGATAACTTGAATTTCTTTTGGGTTTACCTCTATGCCTCATTATGATACAAGAATTCTAGTAATCTTTCCGAGGCAACCCCAAAGGTGCACTTTTGAGGATTATGCCTCATCCCGTGGTTCCAGAGGGTATAGAATGTCTCTTCCAGATCTTGGAAATGGTGTGCTCAGGTTTTATTTTTTACCACCATGTCATCAACATATGCCTCCATATTTCTACCCAATTGGTTCTTGAACACACTGTTCATCATCTTTTGGTAAGTTACCCCAGCATTCTTCAATCTAAACGATATCACCTTATAATAGAAGGTCCTAATATCAGTTATGAAAGCCATTTTTTCCTGATTTGGTTCATGCACCTGGACTTGATAATATCATGAGAATGCATCTATGAAAGTATGCAGCTCATGGCCAGCGGTAGATTTTACCAACTGGTCGATGTTGGGAAGGGATAATTGTCTTTTAGGCAGGCTTTATTTAATAGTGTGAAATCCACACACATTCACTATTTTCCATTTACCTTTTTCACCATAACCACATTTGTCAGCCACTCTAGATAGTGCACCGACCTGATGAATCCAACTTTCAACAATTTATCAACTTCAACTATATTGGCTTCCTTTTTATCCTACAAGAACAATTGTTTCTTCTATTTCACTAGTTTGTGGGATCCATCTATTTCTAGCTTATGGGAAATGATCAATGGATCCAATCTGGGCATGTTATTGGGCTCCCATGTGAAGATATTAGCATTTCTCCTCAATATTTTTGCTTCAGCAAGGTATCCAGGTCAGAATCGACTTAAATAGTTTTTTCTATAGATTTGGGGAGCAGTGAGACTGTATCCAAAGGTTTAATTGGCTCGCTATGGGCTATTTGTTGCTCATCTCTAGTATCTATAATGTCTATCTACATATTCTTTGACACTTTTTTCTCTTTCAACGAGATTTCATAACACTCCTAAGCAATTTTCTGGTCTCCCCTAGCAATGCTTATTCTGCTTTTGGTGAAAAATTTGATAATGAGATGGTATGTGGATACAACCGTTCTCATCTTATTGAGGCTAGGGCATCCCAAAATGGCATTATAGGCTGACAGTATATTCACAACCAAGAATTCCAGGATTCCTATAGCTTTCTCAGGTTCATCTCCCATTGTGAAGGAAAGTACGATAACTCATTCTAGGAAAACACCATCTTTGGTGAAGCCTGTCAATCGCCCTTCTAAGATTCATAGTGCCTTCCTAGAAAAATTCATCTTCTCAAAGCAATTATAGAACAAAATATTTGCGGATGAGCCAATATCCACCATAATTCTCTTTAATTAGAATTTGGATATTAGTGTGGATATGACCACAGTGTCATCAACGGGAGCAAATTGGGTTATGTCTTCTTCTGAGAAGATAATGAGGAAGTCTCCCTTTTCTCACTTTTGTTTGGAGCTTTGTCCTATCTTGTTGACTTACTTTGAATGTGCTTATGGCCTTGCTATGAGACCACTCGTGATAACATTGATGGTTCTACTGTGGGCTAGTTGGCTTCAGCTATAGCATCCTTGCCATGTTCTTCACGTGTTGCTTCCCTTTAAGCGTTATCTTCCCTTCTAGCCTCTACTCTCTAGGAATTACTAGCTATGAACTGCTGCAGTTTTTTCCTTTTTATAAGTTTCTCAATTTCTTTTTTTAGGTGGTGGTATTGGCATTCCTCTATATCATGGCCAACGTCTTTGCAGAATAGGCAATATTTGTTAGAGTTATGATTGTATCTTTTCTTGATTGAGGACAAATTAGCGACTTCATACCCTTTCTTGTGGATCTCGTAGAACACATGGCCAAAGATTTCTCTGTCTCTCCTTAATGTCTTACTCTTGGTGGATCCATAATTTGGCCTTTCAGAAGATTTCTCATGGTACCATAGGGGAGAACGGCTCCATTTCCTTTCAATGTCCTTGTTGCTTTCATCCTTAGTGATCTCCCTTGCATTTATGTGTCAGTTTAAGGCTTTCAGAAGTTCGAAGTAATTTCTAGGAGGGAATAGACGCAATTGATATCTCACATTTGCATATGCGATCTAACTTTGAAGCACTGTTGTCACTACATTGTAATCTAGTTTCTCTATGTCCAATGAGAGACAATTGAATTTGTTTACGTACTCCCGCAACATTTTGCTCTCCTTTTGTTTTACCGACATCAATAATTTCACTGTCTTTTTTGTCTCCATTGCCCGATGAAGCACCCCAAGAAGTGATCTTCCAAATCATGAAAAGAACTAATGATTTTGGTTCTAGAGTTTGATACTAAGATGGTGTTGCTCTTTTGAGCATAGGCGGGATGCGTACTGGAGTCCTCCTCTAGGTATAAATCCGCATCCCACCTGTATACTAACTGCATATGTATCTCGACTATCACCCATGCTATAGTAGATTGTGCAAGCATCTCAGATGGAGTTGTTGGTCATTTTAGTGTAGGTATGGTGGATGATGAATTAACTAATAGAGAGTTGATGATTAATTTGTAGATAGATAGTACACTGATTTAATCTTCAACAATTGGCTTGATGTCTACAAAATCTAAGCTAAGGTAGGAATTTATTTAGTTTTGTATCTTGTATTCTATAAAGTCTTAGTGGGTTTACATATATTAGATGAGCCTAAGCAAGTTTATGTAGAAAAGCTTACCAGAAGAATTATATAATGAGATTTCAATTAGGGATTCAGTTAGAAGATTTTAAGGTTGAAATAGGAAAGTAATTATATAAATCCTAAGGTTTTCCTAAAGTTAGGGGGAAGAGGGAGTTATGCGAATATGTTGATTGGACAATATAAGTGATGCATTCCATGGAGATATGTGCAAGACATTCTAGATGTATTTTTTTGACATATTTTTCATAATGGATTGATGATCTCTCTCTTTTGGTTTTCTCTCATAGGTTGAAAGGTTTTTCATGTAAACTCTATGTCATTTTGTATGTTTAATTATGCCATTAACATGTATATATATGATCATGTGTATATATTCATAACACTTGAATTAACATCGGAGCTTCTACAATAATAGCTTATTTCTTAAAATAAGGTTGTTTGAAATATGTCTTATTCAATAGACAAATTTTTAAAGATAAACTTTAAGCATGGGAAAAGATACTTATTTACTTGTAAAAAATATTTTTTTCCAAAGTATTCTTAAGAATGTGATATATATAGATATATATCTCATTATCAATTTCAATTATCATTTGCTATTTATTTCAACCTTATTTACTTTGTGTTCATCATTATCAATGTCATTTCTATTAATTTTCTTCTCATTCAACTACATTTCAATCAAATTCAATACACTTTCAAACTTACTACAGTAGAAATTGCGATGATTGATGCCCGAGCATTTTGTTGAGCAAGCGGCCAGCTTTCATTTCCGTAATGCGTCCATGCGAATATTAAAATCATCCTCTCAACACTGAAATGGACGGTTATGATTGTCAGCTCGTTGAGACCAACGGCACTGCTGATGATCGCCGCAAACGCGACGCACGCAAAAAACGAACTGAAGAAGAAAACGGCTCATATCCATTTCCAAAACAGGCAGCAAAACCCTTCTTCTCTCTTCCTCTTTCCCCGGAGGAGGTTTCTCGCAAGGCAACCTCTCTCCTTCTCAGGGCTTCTGAAAATGGCAGTTCGATCTATATCCCTTCTTCTACCTTCTTTGAATCTCTTCTCCTCTTCCAATTCTCGAAGAATCGGCCGTCCTGGCTCTCTTTCGTGTCTTTCTTCCCTCAGATCGAGCGGTCTTTCAAGCTCGCTGCTTTCTGGCGTCTCCCTTCTTCGATGTACGAATCAAATGTCACAAACTCAGAGGCGCAGACTGTTGGCCATGGTCGCTGCCAACTCCACGCCACCGACAGCGTAAGCGACGATTAAATCAAACTATTCGAGATTTTGTTGATACATTGTGAATTCCTCTGATTTGATTATGTTTTTTTGCCTTTCTTTTGGCTGCTCTCCTCTCCTCAGGCAACCCGACAGCATGCCTGCTGACGAGACTTCCAAGCAATCCGACGGCGTGCCTGCTGAAGAAACGTCCAAGCAATCCGACGGCGTGCCTGCTGTCAAGACTCCCAAGCGAGTTCAACTCCCTTTCTTGATTTCTTTACTAAGATTGTTTGGCTGCTGACATGGAATTGATGGCTTATTAGCGGTTACGATCATCTGTTTAGTATGGTGTTTGGTTCATGCCTTGCCACCTTGAGGGCAGACCATACAGATGATGATTGATTTTGAATTCATGCTAATGGAGACTTTGAATGCGTTCTCGTATGATGTTGATGTTATTGCTGAATGGAGGACTGGGTGGTTGTTTGATGTATCTGTCGGTTAATGATGCAGACAGTCTGCAAGATTGATAAAGTCTCTTGCCTTGGGTGAAATGGAAGCTAGGAAGTTGAAGTACCCAACAACAGGGACAGAAGCTTTTCTCATGGGGATCTTGTTTGAGGGTCAGTGATTTTGCATTTGCTTGAGAAATATTTGAATTCAAAAAGTTTTTGCAGTTCAAAATATATTCAATTTTGTAGGTAAATTTATGGGTTATGATACATATCATTGGACGTGTTCAAATGGAGGAATTCTGTGGTTTTTCAAATCATGTCAAGTGTTTGTTTCATCAAGACTTTGCAATTGCATCAAAATTGTTTGGAAGCAATTTGGAATTGGCTCTTGAATACTCATAAACAGTGGAAAACAAGCAATGTTATTTACCTCAAAATTCATTATGAGATAGCAGGCTACACTGAATTGCATTGCTTTCAAGCTGGACTCCGAGAAATTGTAACTGAAGTCTGAGCACTAGTTGTTTGTTATGAATACTAAAGTGCATCATTAATTCTACTTGATGCCTCTTGGTTAAACTAAGTGTTTTCACATTGTCGTTCTGCTGAAAATCTAAATTTAGCCAATAGGTGAGAGGGAATGAAATACAGGTTGTCTATTCATATAGGCTTAGATTTACAGGAGTGAAGGCAGGCAGGTATGCAACATTTATGAAGCCTTGGTGGGCAGTTTCCATGTTGGAACCTATAATAGAGAGAGCCTAAGAGTTCCAATGGGAACCACAGTAGACGTGAACATCATTGTGCTTATGCCTACATACGCGGTCGTTAATAAATATTCCAAGTTGATGACAATGAGTTGTGCATTAGGATAGGAGGCAATATTAAAATGAATGCATATCAGCAAACTTAGGAGTGGTTCCAATGTACAATGATATTAGGTAGACTGAATTTAGGCATTTGTAAGCTAGTTCCAATTGCAGGCCCATTGAGGTT
>JAYJMB010020401.1:14753-27895 GCA_036873735.1 Pouteria campechiana
TTGCAGGCCCATTGAGGTTATGTGGAAGGCCTAAAATAGGGGTGTAAGTAGGGGGGGTTCAACCCGAACCCGATTACCCAAACCTGCATTTTAGGTAGGATTGGGGAGTCATTAGTCAACCCGAACCCGCATCTACTTAGGGTTAGGGGTGGGAAGGGGATCAAACAACTTGCTCCAAGTTGAACCCACATCCCTTCATTAAAAATAAAATAAAAATAAAAATATACCTAGGAATAGTGGTATGGTCACGTGGGGTTGATCCTTCCATCCAACTCTAGCCCACCTGAAAATAGATAAAACATACTAATAAAAATATAGACAATAGTAAAACAAAAAAAAACTATTAAAGTAAATTAGAATAGATAAATATGATATCAATTTATTATTTAAACTTGTAATGCATTTACATCACCAACGGTGGGTAAGTAGGTGAACATGCAAATCTTGTATAGTAAATAGATACAACTGAAGATGATATAATTATTATAGCAATCTTAATGTCATCAAATGTCTAAAGAAATACAAAATAACAGATATTCGGTTTACCAATCGTGTGGTTATTGCTGTGTAAATAGAATTCTTTAATTCTATTTTTTTTTTGAAATTTCTTTGCTATTGCTTTTGAGACTTGATCAACTGCTTCAGCCTATTCATAATTAAAAAAAAAATAAAAATAAAAGAGAAAGCGGTGTTGAATCCACCCAAGTTCAACTCGAACCCGAACCCGAAGTCAACCCGCACATGAAGGGTTAGGGTTAGGTTGGGAAAAAGTTATAAAAATGAGGGCTAAGATTAGGATTGGGAAAAGATTGTAAAAGTGAAGGTTAGGGTTGGGCCAGCTCAAACCCGCCTGACTTACACCCTTAACCTAAAAGGATTTGGTAAGACCTACATAACCCTTGTTGTTTGAGATATGGTGCATGATAGATAGTATTTGGTATGCGTATTCATGTAGCTGTTGGATGACGGTGATGAGATCTTTGTTGTCTGAATTAAGTATTTTCTTTTGGCTTGTGTCCAATCATGTAGAAGGGATGTGTTCTGTAGCTATGGAAGAGCAGAGCAAGAGTCAAAGTCTATTGTAATGCCCTCTGAACATTAACTTCTGATAAAAACTTCAGTTAGATAATTTTAAAAGAGAAAATGTTTAGAGAGCAGAGGATATTTGGCAGAACCTATGAGTTGATCTTCTTCTCTGACCCACATTGGTACAGTTCTAATTGGCTGTTGATAGCTTAGATGCTTCAGAAAATGAACTCCTTATAAAAGCAGTCCGAGGAACAGTTATTTTTGTTTTAATTATTGTTAATTATCAATGTAGCAGTGAATGGACATTCTGGTCAGTTGTCAAGAACTTGCAGCAGTGTTCATGGATGCAGTTTTCTTGATGTAACATGTTAACATGTAACAAGCAGTTATTCAGGTGCAAAATAGGAATATTTGAAAGAATTTTATTGATAAATAGCTTCTTTTGTGTACTGTTGGATTGGGTATTCATTTGTTCTTCTATGATATTTACTCATAGAATGGGTGGTTCCAATTTAAATACATTATCTTGTCAAAATCAACTTTTTTTTAGTATCCTTATAAGTTATGAATGTTCTTTCTTTTTGGAGAAACCCCGAACCTTGAGTGAAATTTGGCAATTGCAATGATTCATGATGGCATCTAACTGGCCAACAATATGATGTCTACCTTCAGGATGGTTGAGAGATTTGGATCAATGTGTTTGGTACTAAACTGAATCATGGCCAAGCAAGGAGAGCATATTTGGCATTGACTAATTCTATGGAATGGTTCAGATATTGCCAAATACAAGTCATTTGGGGAGCATCTGACACGTAAAATTAACATGTAATTCCGATGTTCTAGATGTTGAAACATGTTGAAATTTTTGTCAATCTACAACCAAAGAGGCTCATTTTTAATTTTCTTATGTTATAATTGATCAGTCTATCACAATAAAGGAAGCTTGCCACTACTAAAAACCTAGCTGCGAAAAGAAAAGTAGATAGTTACTGTAGTATGCAATTATCTTTCTATATGCTGTTGCTATTTGTTTTCTTGACTGATAATGAGTTTACAGAGAACCCATAACATGGAAACATGGAATTGGCCCATGTAGCATTGGGGCTGCTGCAACTTTATTTCATTTTGTGAAGGATTGCTAGGGACCATGTTATTTGGATAAATCAGCCCGAAGTCCAATGCTTTAAAGGTTTTCTCCATTTGCAAAATCAAGATTTATGTTTTTTAGCACATCAAATGATCTTTATCTCCAATTTATTAATGAACCTAGGCTATGATTAGTGCCCAAACTATCAGAGGTTACCAGCCTATGGTAGATTTACACTTCATTCATGTTAGAAGCATGCAATTTTTCTCCTTCATCTTATGACTTATGTATCATGTACTCCTACTTGTGGTACATGTCCATTTTAACATTGATTGTGTGTTTGTTTGCAGGTACCAATGTCACAGCTAACTTCCTCAGGGCCAACGGAATTTCTCTTTTCAAAGTAAGAGATGAAGCTGCCAAATTACTTGGAAAGGGGGATAAGTTTTTTGTCAGTCCAATGATTCCACCATGGACTGAACAAGCTCACAAGGCATTGGACCTGGCTGTTGAGGAGAAAATGAAATTCGGTGAGTTGTGAACCATTTCCTTCTTCCGCCCTTTTATGCTGATTCATAGGCTTTAGCAGTAATCTCCCTTGGATATGATTTTTTGTAGTGATGATGGTGATGATTGTTGGATCAAAGTTAACAATAATTAAGTGGACGTAGAATAACAATTCACAATGGTAGCAATCAACAAGTCAAGGAGCATATAGCTCACATTGGAAATCAATCTAGCTTTGCCCACACTTTTAAAAACCAAAGAATTTGATAAAAATAGCCTTTCCAATATCCATGGACATTTATATGGAAACAAATCTTGGTAATGGATCACAAAACCCTCCAATTATGGGTTGTATGCCCATAGGACATAGTCCTCCCAATTCATGAATGCATGACAATTCCTCAAAGTAGGGCACAATAAATTCTCACATCTCTCCATTAACTTTTAGTTTTTCTCTTAGTCTAATGCCTTTAAAACTCTAATGACTGGCAACATGGAGAAACTTCCAATGCCCCTTTTGACCTTGTCTAACTTGCAAGTTTAAAGTTTGGAACTTTCTAGTTAATTTATCTCAATGGTTAGCACTATTTGTTGGAAGCTCTTGAACTAAAAGCAAACATGCAAAGAGGCAATAATGACAAATTTCCTGTTGGCTCAAATATTGATCAATCTCCTTTCACACTACAGATGGGAAACCAAAACTCCCATGGAGTGGGGTAGAGTAATGTTTGTTCCTTTGGAACTGCCATTCTAAATTCCAAATTTCTCAAAAAGATGCTTCAACAAAATCAACGACTTCTGTAGCAAAATCGTATATTACCAGTTTGTTATGAAATATTTACATAGACAAGTGGAAACCTCTCTGGCCAATAAAAATAAGGAACAAATTACGGCTTCACTTAAAACAAATTGCCCTTGCCAACATCTTCTTTGGTCACCGACTCGAATCTCCAAAGCAAAATGGATCCTCTAGTGGTGCCAAAAGGGAGGGTTGATCCACTTCCATGGATAATGGAGCACAAATTCTCAGTGACTTCAAGAAGGGATTCCACTGCAGTGCCTTCCTGATTGCATGAGTCAAGAATGCAAAGTTGCAAAGAAGACACATTGTGATAACCCAAAGTTGATCTCTTGAGCTTGGTCCAAGAAGGGTACAAAGGATATTCTCCACCTTAGGAGGTCACAATAAAGAAATATAAGAAATGAAGGAAATGATGATGATAATGAAAAGACAGCTACAGTCCAAAGGACAGGAATTCAATGGTTAGGTCTCCTTTGTAAGGAAAATCTTGACCGAATCCTTACCGGTTGGATTCAAGATTCTCCATGTTGAATGGTATGATGGCATGATTGATCTCAGCAACCACCTTTCAAACTGTACAGGTCTTATGACACTTGTTGGGGCTAGCAGTGCCATTGTGTGTTGGGCATTCTAACCTATGCTAAAGAAGGTTGCCCTATCATGGTGCCACACGCTTATCCTAGGATCACTTAGCTCTTCCCATGAGCTGCAGACTTGCTTTCTCTCTTACTGCATTGGTTAGAGGTAGCCAAAAAAAGACCTTTGACAATATCATTGCACTATAACAGAAAGAGGGGGGATCATTAGGAGATTAAATGGCGAGCATCAATGCCAAAACCTTGGAAGTGGAAGATTTGGATCATTGCTTCATGATAGTCACCCTTCTAAAAAGGGGCTCAAAAGCAATTGCCTCAAATATGCTCTACGGTTAGACCCGGCTAAAGATTACTCCAAATTACTCATGGTAATGCAAATGCAAAAGCACATCCATGCAAAAGAATATGTAAATATACAGGAAGACAGGTCTTAGAAAACCTAGTAAAGCAGAAGGACCCTATCGAGTCAGGCCTCAAGTCTGACTTGAACAAATTGCATACTCATCTTGATCGAAATATGAGATCATTTGCTGGAGCCTAAAAGGATGAAGCTAGATCCTAGACACGACATCCAAAAAGTACTAGCTCTACCATTGAGGTCATGTTCATGATACAAAGGATTGTAGGGGGCTTGAAGAATGAGATTGAGGCTTTCATTATGAATGGCATTTGAATAAATATGTCCCAAACTACAAGAAAACAATTTTGAATCAGAGGAATGAGTGGATCAACATGAATGATGCAACCAAGCTGGAAATAGTGACTGTGACAACATGCAAAACTACTAGCTCTATGGCGACTGGATAGCGAAAATAGCACTCAACATGAAGACAGCTAACTCATGATGATAATATTTAAGTAATTACTGGAGGTCTGGGTTTGGGAGGGGCCAATACCTTAGCTAGGATGGCCTAAGCTCAACAAATTACAATGCAGAGCACTCTCATAGATTTCCCCAATTAGGTGAATTGGTGACATTAGAGGAACCTATTTCTTTTATAGAATTAGATGCAAGGGAGATTTTACACCCCCATGATAATGTAGTGGCTATTGCTACTATTATCTCCAATTTTGAGGCCAAGTTCAACAGATATACTACTCTAAGCAAATGAATAGTGACCAAAAAGGGGTCAATCTGCTGTCTTTACTGGAGTTTCAATGATGTTTGAAGGGGTGATAACCCTACCCTTCACAACAGGAGAAAAACCAAGACGATCAATAACCATGTTAGATTTTTTGGTAGTAAAGGAACCATTAGCCAATGGTACTATATTGTGTCAACTGGGCTTAAACTTCATATGAACAGTAGTTTCTACCTACCATCTAATGGTTAATTTCCTTTTGTCCCAAGGGATGAGCTAAGCGCATGGCAATTAAAATGTCACCTGGTAAAATTCACATACTATTACAAGATCACGATACAACTCAAGCTGTTCAAATTGGGTCTTTCCTTGACAAGAATGACAAGGAAGAATCAGTATTGTTTCTCAAAAACAATGTGGGCACATTTGCTTAGAGCCTTGCAGATGTGCTCGGAATAGGAAGAAATATACCACAGACTGTCAATTGACCCAAGCTGCAAACCAGTATGGCAAAAGGAGAGAAACTTTTCATTATAACAAGGACATGCAATTGTCAAATAAATTAATGGGCTACTTCAGCTGGACTTTATTAGAGTAGTCCAATACCTGAAATGGCTAGCTAACATTGTATTGGTGAAAAAATCCAAATGGCTAGCTAACATTGTATTGGTGAAAAAATCCAAATGGCTAGCTAACATTGTATTGGTGAAAAAATCCAAATGGCAAATGGTGTATGTGCATTAATTTTATGGATCTCAATAAAGTTTGCCTTAAAGACAACTACCTCTTCCTCAGATTGATTGTTTGAATCCATGGTAAGACATGAGATGTTGTCCTTCATGGACACCTTCTTAGGATACCGCCAAATTAAGATGCACTAGGAAGATGGAAAAAAAGAAGCTTTGTAATAGACAGAAATTTATTATTTCATTGTCGTGCCCTTCTACTTAAAAAGTTAAAAAGTGTCATAAGAACCTACCAGTGACTAGTAAATAAAATTTTCAGCAACAAAATTGGCTACAATGTGGAAGCATATGTCAATGATATGATTATAAAAAGCTACAAGTAGGAAAATCCTGCGAAGGAAACCTTTGCTACCTCGCGAGAGCACCAGATGAAGTTTAATCTATAAAAATGTGTTTTATGGGCCATCTCTGAAAAACTTTTAGGATTCCTTGAAAAATTCTTTACATGTGATATAAAGAGCGGTCCTAGCTAACCCAAAGAAAGTTTGAGCCATTAAGGAGATTGTGGCCCCAAATAAAGTCAAGGAATTGCAAAAGTTAACAAGGAGGTTGATTGCCCCAAACCATTTCTCAGCAAGATTTGCTGTGAAGAGCCTTCTCTTCTTTAAAGTCTTGAGGAACACAAAAGGCTTTCATTGGGATCAAGAATAGCAAGATGCCTTCAAAAGGATCAAATGGTGCCACACAAAACCCCCACTCTTATGATGACCCTTGAACGGCAAGATGTTGTACATGTATCTTTTTGTATCAGATAAAACTATAGCATTGACTTTGCTTGTACATGTATCTTTTTGTATCAGATAAAACTATAGCATTGACTTTGCTTAAAGAATAAGACGGGCACCAAAGTCTGGTAGGTCTTGTCAGATATTGAGATGTGATACAAGACAACAGAAAAGTTGCATGCAATCCTGTATTGTTTGCTTGCCATCTCAAGCCTTCTTTCAAGCTCTCATTGAATTAACATCTTCGCTGATCAAACTGTGAGGCAAATATTGTAGAAACTAGAACTGATAGGTCAATTAGCCAAGTGGGCTATTAACTTTAGTTCAACAAGCAGTACAAACCGTACACTATGATGAAAGGGCAAATCCTAGCTGATTTTGTGATTGCATGCACCTTTTAGGACAATTTAGCATCATACCCTTTAATCCTTGCATAGGTGGGGAGAGCCAACTCGAAACTTGGGTACTATGTGTTGACAGATCTCCAATGCCTTCACTAGTGGGGCTGACTTGATTCTATCTAGACTTGAAAACGAAATCATAGAATATGTTTTACGATTTGACTTCCTAGCCATAAATAATATGGTAGAATATGAAGCTTTTATCACAGGTCTTAAAATTGCCAAAGAGGTTGGCTCCTAATTGGTTCAAGCTTACAACAATTCACAACAGGCTGTCAAACCAGTAGAAAGTGAATATGTGGCTAGATACCCAATTGTGATAAAACACCTATCTAATATCAAAATCAACAAAGAATCCCTAGAGTTTGGCTTACATCAATTATACTGAGCTTGGAGTACACAAGTTGATCCACTCTCTTGCCTAGTAACAATTGGAACTTTTATGCTTTGAAGGATGGTATTGGTTGATATTTCCTACATTAGTGGGATACCATATAGGCAATCCTTCAGCCAACCATCTATGATGCCTCCAATAAACCAGGGCAAGGGAAGTCGTCAAGGACATGCATGAAATCCATTGCAGCAACCACATGGGTGGTAAGACTCTAGCCTTCAAAGTCATCTAGCAAGGATACTATTGGCCACTAGGGGTGCAACCAGGTTAGGTTCAATGTATGACTTGGCCAATCCAACCCGTTTATTTCTGGGGTAGGTTTGGATTAATATGAAAAATGGGTTGGAAATCAGATTGAACACAAACCAAACAATTAAATGGGTTGGTCATGGGTTGGGAGCTGCCCAGCCCGTCAACCGGTCAACCCAACCCATTAGTAGCCCGGTTACCAACCCGAATATATAGGTATTGTTTACTTTATACTTTGATGATTATATTTAAATTCTTAGTTTAACTTCTATTTATTTAAAAAAATAACATCTATATATATATATATCTATACACGCACAATAATTTGATTTGAATCAACTTTAGTATGCTGTTATAATTTTAACTAACTTGATTACTTTATGCTTTTATGTAATTTAACCAATTTATAATCCATTTATAACCCATTTACGGCCCAAATAGTTAACCCGCAACCCAATCCAAAATTTATAAATGGTTTAGGATTAGGGTTGAGGTTTTAGCAAATGGGTTGAAAATGGGTTAGGGTTGAGAATGAGTTAAGAGTTAGGGTTTACTTCAACCTGGTACAACCTGATCCAGTTGCACCCCTATTGGCCACCATGGTGCAAGGCATAAAAGACCACATATAAAATACAATTGGCAACCCTGAAAGTCTTAATGATTGATAATGGTAAACAATTCAAGTCAACAGCAAATATTTTAATAATGGTAAACAATTCAACAACAAACATTTTAAAGAGTTCCATCAAAAGTTCCACATTGATCACCAATTTACATAGGCTGTCACTTGCAAATCAACGGATTTATCAAAGCCACTAATGTGATCCTCTTCAAAGGCTAAACAAATCCAAGGGTTGTGGAGTGGAAGAGTTGCTATTAGTACAGTGGGCCTACCCAAGCACTAAAAGCTGCCATTGGAGAAAGTCACTGAAATCTTGCTTACAGAGCAAAAGCAATGATGTTGATCAAACTGGACATGCCAAACCTTCAAGTGAAACTGAACAATGCTAGACTAGACAAATTTAATTGATGAAGCTCATGAGTAAGCACAGATCTGAATGACTGCTTACCAACAACAAGAAACTACTACAATTCCTGAGTCAAGGAAAGGACATTCAAAGAGGGCAACCAGGTATTGTGGAAGAATGATGAGAACCAAAGTTCTCTAATGGAGATGGAGAGGAAAGAGGAGAGAAGAAGGGAGTTAAGAGGGAGAAGAAGATAGAATTTAGGAGGAAGAAGAGATATTAGGAGAAGTAGAGAGGAGGTGTATTTTGATAATGTCAGAGCTAAACCCTTTTCCATCGTAACATGGCCTTTAAATAAGCTAGTTCCATTCTCTACAAAAAGGCCCCCTTCCTATGTGGGACAAATGGTCCAGGGATAAAGTAGAATAAACAATGGGCTTTGCATAAGCCATAGAAAGCCCATACATGAAATCCATACTCTATGCCCTTATGTACACCCATACACCGTTATTCTATCCTATCTCTAGGCTATCCTATCAAAGACTAAAGTGTTAGAGAGAAATAACCGAGCTGATGAAATATCACTTAACTGGAAAGGCCCCTACCAACTATCAAGTGAGCCAAGTGATTAAGGCTAACACATATTGACTAGAATGATTGGATGTTATGCCCATACGATGTGATTTGATTCAATGAGATTCACCAACTTGTTAGTAGGGTATGGAGTATAGGTAGATTGTGCTTCATACTCTGTAAAGCACATGCACCAGCTAGCTTTATTTCCTTATTCCTTAGTCCCACATGGATAAGCTAGCCTAAGTGTAGAGATGGACTTGTCTATGAAAAGGCTATTGATTAGTGGAAAATGGATTAGCTTCCATATGATTTGAACCCACTTATTTGTCTAATTGCTTTCTCTCCCTCTCTCTTTTCCCTTTCCTTTCTTCTTTTTTTTTCCCTTCCTATATTCATGGCTCTGACATCTAACTCTACTAATCCACTAACTTCTAATTGCATTCATCCTCTTCTCCCTTCTTCTCTTCTATTTCTTCTTTTCTTTTCCTGAATTTTTTTCCTTTTCACACTTCAACAAGTGTTCTACCTAGGGGTGGTCGAACCCGGCCCGTCGTACCCGAATTTATCAATGTTGAAACTCAGCTTTTCCTAACCTGAACCCGATTTCATCATAAATATTTTATAAATATATATTGTATTTTGAGACCAATCTCGAATAGAATGTTGCTCACATTGGTTGAATGGACACACCTACACCATGATTTATAATCATAAAAAACACTATTCGTTTCATTTCCCATTGGTTGTCATTTACTCTGCATCTTGTTATAATGTGGTGTCATGAAGATTATTTCAGTCAATAAAAAAGAATAATGAAGGCTCCGAATCATAGCAGCCCAAGTGACTTTAACTGCTGAACATGCTCTGGAGGGAGGGGTGGAGGAGAACAATCTGATTCTGTCATCTCACCATCAACATCCTCCATAACATACTCCTGACATTAAAACATGTGAAGTTGAAAATTGAGGTAACGAAATCAAAGCTGGAAAAATGAGCTAAATCATATTTACAAATTGAATTTGCAAAACAGGTAAATGTTTGCAGTCAAAGTCATGTATATCTATATATCTATGTAATATATTTTATAAAAATTATACAAAAATATAGTATATGTTTTGGTAAAGTGTATATAGTTTACTCATTGAAATGGAAGCGACACAAACGCTACTCTGATTCTGAAATCATGATGGATAAAAACATCAACTGTAATTCTAAAATAAAAAGATGGACATGGAGAGAGAGCACCAGATTTTCATCAACCCAAATTCAACCCGAGCCCAAGTTTCAAAAATAGTATTAGGGTTGAAGTTTTATAAATAGAATTAAGGTTGGAGTTTTACAAATAGGGTTAGGTTTAGGGTTATGGGGAAGCCGAGTTTCATGAGCCCAAGTTGCACCCCTAGTTCTAACCTAAGACACTTCACCATGTATACAAAATATTGAGCATTCATCCTTGTACCATCAACAAAACACCGTTTGCTCAGTCATTTCTAGTGATTTCTTAAGCATGAAAAAATTACATCAACATTTAGTAATCTGTAATACTTAAAAAATGTTATATTCAGTAGTCACTCCTCAAAAGGGTCTAACCAATTCACGTCCACCTGAGTGAAAGGTCTTTTGACATGGGCTTGGCATGTCTTGAAATAGGCATAAGCCCCATTCTTTGACAAAATCTCCTCAAAGGCTAAAGGTTTCTTAAATTCCTCTATGGCCCTTGCCTCAACTTGAGGTAGCTCAACCTGCAGTTGAGCAATTTTTCCAGCATATGGACAATGGCCTCTTGCTTTGTGACACCAGCATTCGTCACCTCTACATGCTTCACTAGCTCAGCAAAACTTGCTTCAACTTGATGAATGAGAATGTCTAGCTTCTCAGCATTGGCCTCTTGATGTGAATCCCTTAGGATTTCATCTGAATCAATTAGTAAAAATGGGAAATGAAGAATAAGGGATGGAGAGAAAAAGAGACAAAGGCTCTAACTGAGGTTTCATACAACAATCAATAGTTGCACATGACCTGCCTCATGCCTTATTTAAGGCTTATGACTCAACTAACTAGGAGGCATAGCATTCCATGATTGGTTTCCATTAGTAGCAAAGATCATGCCCCTAATTGACTTATCTCACCAAAGTGGTTCAAGGCTGTTGTTGGTTGCCCCCACATCCATCAAGGTCCATAAGAAGTTTCATCACAATCTAGCAGTCCAATGATAAGAAAACAGCCCAAAATGCACAATTCAAAAAAAAATAATACAAATATTTTGGGTTTTTTTTTTCAAATATAGTAATATGTTTTGTCAAAATTTCCAAATGTACCTACACATTTTCAAAAATACAATATTTGCCTACATATTTCTCTAGTGTTTTCCATAAATCCCAAAACTGTCGATATTTTGTCACATGTGCCAAAACCATAAATTTTGTGACAAATTGTTAACAGCTTTAGTAGATATGAAAAATGCTAAAGAAATCTTTAGGCATGTATTGTATTTTTGAAAATGTGTAGGTATATTTGGAATTTTCAACAAAATATGTTGATTTATTTCAAAAAAAACTCTTAAATATCTTAAAGATTTGAAATCAAGAAACCATAGAAATTTTGTTTCTTGAATCGATAAGAAGTTGAAACCCACAACTACTATGAGATAGGTTTGAAGGTTTTAGCAGCACTTGATCATTGGCCTTAAAAATCATCCACAACTTTATTTATTGCTGGTAATAAATCCTACTTAGGACTCGTTAAAGAGCATTTAATGCTTTTAATATTCAAAATTTGTTAATTGTTAGCCGTGTTCACAAATTGTCGAGTGCCAAGTCTCCTAGATCAAGCACCCAATGCCTTCATAGCCTAAGGGCAATCATCACTAGGTTGTTTCATTGTGGGTTGGGTTCATGGTAAGGGGATTGGGTACTTGGTGAAATCCCATGGGTCCTTGTTTCACCAAATGCTATGATGAAGGGCTTGATAGTGGGCCTTGTAATGGTCCCATTCATCATTGTTTCACCAAGGGATCAGTGCAGAAGGGACTAGGCGCTCGATGGGGATATCCTCTTTTTTGTTTCATTGAGGATTGTATTGGTTGCCTAGTGAATTTTATTGGGGTGCCAAGTGGGTACTATCCTTGAGAAAGTGCAAGGCAAGCCTTGTCCTCTTTGTATCATAGATTTTCTTAAAAGACTTGTAAGGGCTTGGATTCGAATACAAAAGCAACAATTTACACCCTTTTTCTTTCTTTTTGCAAGGATGAAGTTTTCTAAAACTAAAAGCAACTTATGCACAATAAACTGCCTCATTTATATTCTTTAAGCAAGTTTTAAACAAATTTTGACACCATCAACACAATTCATACTTTGACTTTGTGCTCTGGCTCGAGTTAACAAAAACCCAACCAACTCAAAAAAATAACCATAACAACTTCAAAAAGGGCAGCCACAATAAAGTTTTTATTTCATAAAAAAATCATTGCAAAATCAAATCAACAAGAACAAGCTTCCTAATGGTAACTAATACAGTGGTCTGAAAATCCTGTTTATACATCCTCAAGTATTTCACACAGATTCTTTTATGGTGTCTCTCTTTGAAGTTGAGTAATCTCTTTCTGAGTAGCAGCACATTTTGATACCCACTAGGTAGCCTGGCCTTCTACGAAATTCTTCTTAGTGTCCATAGATTGAAGCTGAGTCCTTAACCTCTCCACTCCAGTAGCAGGGCATTCAACCCACAGCTCAGCGTACTTCCACTCCCACGACCTCTGGAGTAAGTTCATCCCAGGTGGACCACATTCGAGAAGAATAACCACTGTCCATAGGCTTGCTTTTATGCAAATCGAACTGGTCACAGAAATGGTATAAATAGACCCAAAATCATGAATTTAATGTAAGATTGCCTTCCTGATATATGTTGGAAAGTTGCTTGTTTTTTTACAGGGAAAGTAAAGCTAATGTGGAATAACAATTCTTCATGGTGGTAGACAACAA
>JAYJMB010020401.1:27995-38098 GCA_036873735.1 Pouteria campechiana
CTTCATGGTGGTAGACAACAAATCAAAGGGTGCATAGCTTACTTTTGAAAAATAATTGGCTCCACGATAGTTTTAGAGACAGAAGGATTTGAAAAAGATAGCCCTTCTGATATCCATGGATACTAATATGGAAGCAAAATTTTTGTCATGCATCACAAACCACTCCAATTACTATTCATATGCCCATAGGAAATAGTCCTCACAATCTATAAATACATTATAAATGGCAATTTGATGCCAGACAGAATAGCGATTATTCTACAAGTTAGTCAGCTCACAAGCTAGGCTATATAGCTTAAAATCGCCATTATTAGAATTTTACCAAAAATAGCAAAATCCCAATAATCATACCAAAAAGAAATACTTAATAAAAGAAGTGATTTGCCAAAAATTTGGCCCAAATCGGGTTCAGAATCACTTCTTAAACAACAAATGAAATATTACTATTAAAGGAAAAAAATAATTAAAAATGGAGATTCGGAGGGGAAACTAGAGGATTTCGACCTCGAAAAAGATGCGCACCGAGCAAGGCTAGGTGGCCACGACATGCGCGCAAAAAAGATCTTTTCGAATTTGAGTCATATATGCGATTCCGATACCCATAGCCAAAGTTATGGCCAAAATACCGAAGTACACCAAAAACTGACCCAATTAAGAAAAGATCACGATTATTTGCGATCTTTGCGCTGATTTGCCAACTCAAGATATCTCAGTGTTAACAACGTGGCATCTGACAAATCAGCATCTGACAAATCTGCATCATCTGCCTCAGATCCTCCTGTATTACAATTCCTCAAAATTGGGCATTGTAAATTCACATCTTCTCTCATCTAATTTTTAGATTGCCTCTCTCCAAGACTCTACTGACTTGACCGTTGATGCCCCTTCTAAGCTTGTTTATTTGGTCAGCTTGAAGTTTGAAGCTTTCTAGCCAAGTTATTCTGAACCCTCAACAATGATGATGATGAATATTGGTTGATTTCTTTTCCTTGTCAGCTTTTGAAGCTCCAATAGGAATTTTATACACAATGCTAATTGTTGTTCTGTTAATGCGTGAAGTTATGCTTTATGTTCTATCATTTGCACATATCCTTAGTTCAGTTTCTTCCTATTCTTTTTCTTCTGCATAAAATTACTTGAAATTGCAGGTGAGGATGGCGAACTCACTACCACACATTTGCTCCTGGGGATTTGGGGGCAGAAAGAATCAGCTGGGCACAAGATACTGGCTGCATTGGGCTTTAATGATGAGAAAGCAAAGGAGCTGGCCAAGTTTGTAAGTACTGTCCTTCTCTTCTACAAGGGGGGGTGTTCCTTCAGTCTGTCGCCATTGATGTTCTCTCTCCTTTTTTACAGATGAATGCTGGCGATGCTGTTGTGATCGACACATAGAGGACAAAAGCTTTTGACTGTGGGTTGCTTGGTGCCTTAAGGAACAGCCTCTGTAGCTGTATCTTGGCTGAATTTGAGAAAAGCTGTTTTCAAACGAAATGCTTTTCCTTAGATGTATCATTAGAGGGTGCCCGTGCCCAACAAAAGTTGAATTTTGAGAGGGGTTGTTGTTCACAGCATCTTAGAATGTCAAAATGAAAATGAATTCTATCCCTTTTCTCTCTTCTTTAAAAAAAAATATTTCTTGTTTTCTGGGCAGGTCACTCCAGAGCTCGCGCAAACACAACTGCTACATCAACACTATTGGTAGCAACTCCAGACCAGAAGTCATTGTAGGAATCCTGGTGGGAACTGCATTTTGCTTGCCGTTTTCTTCATTTCTAGTGGACTTATCAGATGTTTCTGGGTAACTGCGATGTATCGCTTCATGATCATCCTACTTATCGCAGACAAGGGAACATCCTCTCAATGTTTGAATTTCCCATATGTGGCCCATGAATTGGAGGCTGCAGAACATGACAGGCCCTCATAAGTCAGGGAATCATTTAATAAAATATACACAGGAATCGAACAATTCGTTGAGAGTGTTAATGATAAATTAATGATCGCATACATTCAATTGAGATTTTTATTTCCTGTGAGGGGTACATGTAAGATACATTATATGAATTCCTCGTAAATCAATTTCATTTTCTTGGAAATCCAATGTTACTTTGTGAGAAGTTTGACTAACTTCCGCCCGCAAGGCTGTATTTTCATTTGCCGAATGTGAATTTCTTGTGGGATGTTTGTTCTCCACGGGTTGAGTTTGTGTGTGTGTGTGTGTGTGTGTTTGTTTTCTTTCTTTTTTGGAAAATTATTTTGACCATCAAATTATGTTTCTAGCAAAATGTCGTTCTCACCAAAACATTATATGTTTTATAGGATGTTATTTATTCTCGCCAAAGCATTATATTTTTTATAGGATGTTATTCCCAAAGTTACATATTTGTCGGGGATCCTGCAGACTGTTCTCACTGTGAAATTGTATTAAATGAGATGAGATTGAGTGCCTGAACTTGATGTAGCATAGAAGTCATTAGAGATAAAAAGACCCAAAATCAAGTTTTGTATATTATAAAATATAAACAATCTTGATTTGAATTTGTAAAAATTTTTAATTAATAAAAAAAGAGATCTCCAAATTTCCATTTCTTTTTCCTACTTTCTGGTTTTATTCTTACATTTTAGGAATTTAAAAACGCGAGCTTGCTTTCTCTTTTAAAAATTTGCAGTCAACACAATGCACTAGGTAGAACGAGCAATGCATTCAACTTCCTTTACTGTCATCTCTGTCAGTACATGTTCAACCTCATCCACTATCCCTAACCGACCGAACCACTTTGCCAAAACCTTGGATGCTTCTTCGCCAATGATAAAACCATCTTTTTCAAGATCCATCAGAAGGGCCAAAGCCTTGCTTAGATTTCCCTCATCCTCATAAGCACCCAACATCACAGATACGCATTTGTCACTGGGTTCAAGCCCTGCCCTCCTCAGATTCTCCAACACGATGCGAGCTTTATCGCTCTGGCCAGCCGTGCGATATGCAGTCATAAGAAGTGCACAAAGCTTGACATCAGGGGAAATTCCTGCAAACTGAATGGCATCAAATACCCTCTGAGCTCCACTGGCATCCCCAACAATGGAATAAGCTCTTAACAATGCCTTGTAGACTTCCCTCCCGGCAGATATGTCTTCTTCTTCCATTTCTCTTAATAACTTCTCTCCAGAACTTGCCATGCCAGCTCTTATATAGGCCATGATCATCGACCCATAAGCTCGTTTATCCAATACCAGTCCAAGTGACTGCATTTCTCCAAACGTTTCTTCGGCTTGCAGAAGATTCCCGGCCTTGCTGTACATATGAACCAGGACTGTTAGGGTGATTTGATCACACATAAAACCCCTACTCTTCATTGCTGCCAGTGCATTCTCAGCATCCTGCAAACGGCTTTGCTTTGCATAGGCATCAATTATTTTGGTGTAATCCCGAACATTGGCTTCAAATGATTCCTCTTCAAGGGCAAACCCCATTACCTAGAGGACAAGGACAAAACAAGCGCTAATTTGCAATGCAAGTAACATGGAAATAAGAAATGAAGCACATAAATACCTACTCTAGTTACATTCCTTGTGCACTAGGCATACCTACATCTGCCTAGGCTGATTGATTAGGCCCTGGAATGATGTTTAGGTCTGGCGAACAAGCTTGGTAGGGGTCTGAGTAATATGTGCAATGATATAAACTTCTGGCTCCCATATACAAGACCTGCTTTGAAATGAGGCAAGCATGCAACATATCTTGCTACGTATCTGTCTCGGATTTAGAGAGGCTATTCATTCAGGAACAATAGGGAAATGAGCAGGCACAAAACATTGTACTTGAGCATGCAATGATCTTCCTGCTCTTGAAAACTAAGGAAAAAGGGAAAATTAAAAAGGTCACTAACTTGAAAGTAACTGAAACGTTTCCAACTTAGCTTGAAAGTCAGTGCAACTTTACAGGGAGAAAGGTCCGCATAACAAACTGCGTAGATTTGTAGCAAGTGCTAAAATTCAACAATGTATGCTAACTTCATGTTAGGTTTTTATGTCTTGTATTCTGCAAAAGTTTAGTGGGCCTTCGCATATGAGATGGGCTTAGAGAGTCTATGTAGAAAAGTCCACTAGAATAGCTATATAATGGGGTTTCGGTTAGGGATTCAGGAGAAGAATTTTAAGGTGGAGATGAGAGAGTCATCATATAAATCCTAGGGTTTTTCCCAGAGAGGAGTGAGAGAGGGAGTTATCAAAGTGTATTGATTTGGGGATGTGTGTGAAATATTCCATAGGATGTATGTAAGACATCTTGGGCATATCACTGAAACTTGTTTTCATACTGCATTATTATCTCTCTCCAATGGTTTTTCCCTTCTGGGTTGAAGGGATGTCCACATAAATCTTGTCTCTTGTGTGTGTTTAATTATGCCTTTGATTGTATGTATGTTGATATTGTGTTTATGATTATGATCCTGGAATTGATATCAGAGCTTCCGCAACACTTCAGCAGATTTCTGTCATGCAGGTTGAGTCCCTCATCTAGAATGAGTATCCGTTTGGATTTCACACGCCTTCTCGACCCAAGAATCACACTGACATATAACTTAAAACTAACGTGGGAATCTTGTGACATTAGAGCAAAGCAATGTGTTGGACAGCCAAACATTTTCAATGACATCACCACGCACAGCAGGCCCATCTACTGGTCTGAATATTCACACAATTGGGCTTGCCAGGGAGAGATTGTCCCCCGACCAAATCACATTTCCAATTCTCCACGTTCATCAGATCGGTCGGGTGGGATGAATAATTTCAGTCGCTAGTACAAAGTAGAGCAACATTTTTCACTCTAAAACCGTAGATCAAACGAGCAAAGGCAGTTCGCAAGCAATTGATGAGCATGAAAGAAACAACGCTAAAACAGCAGTGGAACAGAAACTCACATCCAACAGCGTGGGGATTTCCAGCCTTTTCAACTCCCTCATGACCGATAGCCAATCGGCTCTCCGCGGCTTCATGATTTTCACCCACATGCAAAGCAGATGCGAGAGGTCGCCGCCCTCTCTGCCCCAGACATAGATAATGCGCTCCGCCACGGCCTTGCAGCGCTTCGTCATCTTTGGTGTGAGCTGAGAAATGAGGTGCTTTTGGGAATCCGTGATGTCGGGACCTATTTTCATCCACCTCAGTTTGGGTCTTTCTTCCTGTTTTACTTCTGATGTGGAGGAGGAGGCTGAAGTTGCCTCTGGAGAGAATTTGGGAGCGCCCAAGGTCCGGTGGTAATGCAGGACACGCGAATTGGGGGTAGTTCGTCTGCTCCATGCAGTTGGAGAATCGGAAGCGGGAATGGCGACGAGGGTGAGTGGGCGAGGATGGGAAAGCATCAATCAGAAAAACAGCTTTTGCCCAATATTCGAAAAGAAGAATCCGACCAAATTGAGACTTGAAGAGTGTTGGTGACGAAGCGACGAACACACAGGCTAAAAAGGATGGGATGGCTTGGAGAGCCCGCGCGTCTCGGGTGGGTTGGGTTGGTTCGGTTTGGGTTTACGGCAACTTCAACCCAAATTCTAATTTGGGGTTAACCCGAATCCAAATTATAGTTTGGATTGATGGCAACTCAACTCAAAATCTGCCTGAATTGTATATTATTAGTTATAAAATTAAAAATTATATATTTTTGTCTTCTTATAATTCATATTATATTGTTCATCCTTTTCGAAAATTTTGTGTTCCTTCTTTTTGAAATTTCTTGTGTGAAATATAAATAACATTGCAATCTTATATCATTCTTATGATCTCTATCTCCATTCTTAATATAAATGTGTTTTCCTCTAGTTAATTTTATCTTCCTATTTTTATCCTTATCTTCACATCTTTTTTAAAAATCTTCTTGGACCTAATTAAGTGTTCTTTGAACTTATATTTTATTTAGGTATTTGATAAATTTATCATCTTGTTTAGATTTAAAACTTTAGTTTGATATTAGATATGTAAATTTTAAGTACATGATGGATTAATGTTATTTGAATATTATTAAATGTTGAAAATAAATAATCATTTTTTCACCCGTTTATGTAACCTAAATTTAACCCAAACCTGACATACTGAATTTAGGTTAGGATTAATATTATAAAATTAAGATTATATTAAGTTTAAGGTTGAGATTTTAGACATTAGGTTAGGACTAGGTTGATTCAGCCCATTTAGGCTTAACCCTCTACGGCGAGCCCGTTTGGATGTTTATGTGCGTTAATAAATCAATAAAAAAAAGTACGGCCCGTTACTTGAGGCTTTGCTTCCAACTACCGGTAAAAAACTTGCAATGCGCCAATCCAAAGGCTTGATCGGTGGAGTGGATTATTGGCTGAAAAAAAAATTTAGGTCTGCAGTGGAATTGAATTCCATGGATTCCAAATTCAAACAGTCGGGACCTAAATTTCAGATGGACTAGTGTCTCTTTTCTAGCTGCGAAGATTAGCTTGGGTTAAAAGAAACTATCCAATTCATAAATTGAGCTAGGTTGCATTATTGTGGTTCACCCGACTAACCTCAGCCAATCTACTTTTAATTAAATTTAATAAAAAAACCCTCATTCAATCCTTAATGTTCAAAATATTGGTGCAATGTTCAAAAAATCTCCACTTACACTTCTACATTTTAAAGGGCAATATAACATTAAGGTCTCCTTCGAACATGTTGGCCCTTATATATATAATATTAATATATTAAAATTTATATTTCATAGGTATCTTTATTATAATTGATAAATATAGTAAATGAGTACAAGAGTTATTAACATTGTTAGTTGGCTTGAGCCTAAGATCACAAGTTTTCTTTTGTCATTTAAAAATTTAGATCCAATTTATAACATCACACCCAATGATTTTATAACTTTGTACATAATGGTTCTTAATGCACTGTGGCACTAAGAGCATGCATGAAAGATAAATCAAACTTTAGGGCTATCTTACAAAAAGAAAAATTACACTATATTATGTATTATTTGATCAAAATTGAGGGCACTTATGAAATTTATCTAATAACTTTTAAATTCTATTTGAACATGATGTAAATGAGATGAAAATTCTTCCCTTTTCATGTACTTTGTGAATCATGTATCCACTTTTGTTAATAATCATTTTTTACCATTAAATTTATCTTCTTCTTATTAATTTATTTTTTTTAATACAATAGCATAACTAATTTATTTTTACCTACAACACCATTATTGTTTTTGTTGATGTTTCTCCTCCCATCCCATAAAAGAAAATTACATTTCACCTATTCGAATACATTATTATTTTTTCTGTTGACATCATTTTTAATAGTCTATTAAGCAAAGTTAATCTTATATGTTATGGACTAAAATACCCTTGAAAACTCCTTGATCCTTTTTGTGCTTTTCTAACACCCGTCTTTACTTCAACTAAGAGCCTAACAACATTAATACACAGTGGCAATAGCATATTCCCTTGAGTTGAGATCCTTTTGCTAGCCTAGGAGTGCCTAGCTAAATCATTAATTTGAAAACAAAAACCTAATCACTGTTGATCCTCATCCACTATCCTCATCTCCCTTGTAACCCTTTTCTTACTCAAGTAGATTAACACACTAATCCCATTCATTTACATAGATAGAGGTCTAATATCACAACAACATATTTTGACCATTCTTGAGGTACCATGAAGTGCGTATTGAAGACGCAGATGAGTCAACAGTCGAATTGGTCAATCTTTGACCAAATTTCATGTAGAAGATAATAACCCTTGACTTTACGTGTTGATCTCTTAGGGATGACAACAAATGTATAAATGTACGATAACCAGAAATAGACACGGAATTAAGTGAAAACAATCATAGACCTCATGATGATCAGGCAGAGATTAGAATAATCTTTACAAGATTTTGTGGAAAGATTTGACATTGAGTTTCTTAGAGTTGAAAGACCAACACTAGAGTTTGTAATGTCCATTTTCATGCTAGGGGTAATATGGACTTACACCTGCATCAACTTAGGGCACTCATATATCTTTTCCAACAAGTAATCCAGATTATTACTGCATATGAAAATAACTAGTGAAAAAGAAACTATAAGCATGTTGTGAACAATAAGAAGCCAAAGGATGATTAACAAGCTATGGAAAGCAATAAGGCTCTTCAAAATAATAAGCAATAAGCCCATCCATCTCTCGGGGATAACTAACAATAAGCGAGGTGATGATACTAAGAAAAAGCTAGCATGCCTTGGGGGCCCATCCATCCCTCATGGATGATCAAATATAAGCACTCCAAAGGAGATGATGCTTAAAAAGAACTAACATACCCCCATGGGCCTATTTATCCCTTGGGGATGATCAATGATAACCCTTCAAGGGCTATGATATATATATATATATATATTAAAAAATGTCCCTCAAGGGCCTAGCTTGCTATCTTTAAAAAAGGTAAGTATTAGAAGCTTCTTGTAACTATATATCTAAATGATTATGGTACATGCTCTTAATTTATACGAGTTTTGAAGTGGTGGATGAGTCAGTAGTTGAATTAATTTATATTCAACCAAATCCATGTAGATGATAATAGCCACTGACTTTATACGTCAATCCCTTATGGATGACAACCAACTTGATGTATAAATTTATGATAGCCTGAAATAGATGGGGAATCAATTGATATCTTTAGTCCTTTGTAATTCTTATTTACTCTTCTATTAATCTCTCATTACATTTTCCTCTATTTTCTTTTATTAATACTTATCTATAGAGTTTCCCAAAAATGACACTAATAATTCTCATGCGATAATGAATTTGTGCTTGAGTGTTGAATTTGTGCAATCTCTACCATTATCTTGTGAGAGATCATAGAATCAGGTTGTATGAATTAAGCCTAATTATATTTTGAATTAATTAAGCCTAATCATGATTAATACTAATATTAGTAATTAATACTAATAATAATTCTTAATTAATTTAAGACAACATCCTCATTTTCCTAATTTATGGGGCATTTCTAGAATTGCTCTGTCATTTATAAGATTTAATCAGGATTTAATTAATGCTTAACAGGTTTTAGTATCCAATTCAACATTATCTTTTATTCATTAATCATGTGGAACCCATAATTGCCACAGCGTGGGTGGGACTCACGTGTGTACCTTAGTGGGGCCATGGCGAAGTGCCCTCAAGCACTAGAGAAATTACTAGTGGCGTCAAGGGAGGCACTTGCCTCTGAATAGTCTTCCAAGCTCCTTTCAAAAAATTCTTTTCCCTAATGAGAGAAGGAGGGAGTATTTATAAGCTTGAAGTTTGCCTTTACCTCTATGGGTAGTTTGGGAACATTCACCTTCTCCCATGGAGGCAATTGGAAAAAGATTCTATCCTCACCATTGAGGACAAATTGGGAAGGAACCTGCCTTCACCATTTTAAAAAGAGCCCGCCTTTACTATTTTGGGGAGAGCATTCATTCACTATTTTGTGAAGAGCTTACTTTTATCATTTTGTAAAGAGTCTACCTTCACCATTTTGGGAAGAGCTTGCCTGTTTCATTTTGGGGAGAGCCTGGCTTCACCTCTAGGGGTAATTTAAGAACACTTACCTTCTCCCATAGGAGCAATTTGGAAAAAGAGCATGCCTTCACCATTTTGTGAAGAGCCTATCTTCACCATTTTGAAAAGAGCCTGCCTTCACCATTTCAAGGAGATTGAAAAGGAGCCTACCTTCACCATTTTAGGAAGAGCCTACCTTCACCATTTTAGGAAGGGCTTGCCTTCACCATTTTGGGGAGAGCCCGCCTTCACCATTTTGGGGAGAACTTGTCTTCACCATTTTGGAGAGATCGGGAAAGAACTTGCCTTCATCATTTTGGGCAAATTGGGAAGGAGCCTGCCTTCACTATTTTGTGAAGAGCTTGCCTTTATCATTTTGAGGAGAGCCTCCCTTTACCATTTTGGGAAGAACCTACTTTCACCATTTTTGAGAGATTGGGAAGGAGCCTGCCTTCATCATTTTGAGAAGATCTTGCCTTCACCATTTTGGAGAGATTGAGAAGGAGCATGCCTTCATCATTTTAAGGAGATTAGAAAGGATCCTGCTTTCACCATTTGAAGAAAAGTCTGCCTTCACCATTT
>JAYJMB010020412.1:0-41909 GCA_036873735.1 Pouteria campechiana
AATAATTACAACTAAACAAGTTAATTTTGCCATTCCCTGTGGGATCGACCCTTGCATAAGCACACTAGACTACACATTGACCGTGCACTTGCGAGGTATTAAATTTGAACCATCAAAGCACTTCTGGCATTTTAGCATGAAAAAGCACTTTGATGCTCCCAAAATGTGCAGCCAAAGAGGCACTAACTATACTACCTTTTGAAACCACCATATTGAAACATTTACCGGGGATTAAAAAGGGCCCAGCTAGAAGTCACTTGGCTGGAGCCTATTAAACACTTGCATTAATTGCAATCATCCAAACATTGTACCCAATGCTACATATCAGTTCTATTGCAGGAAGGTTCTATTTTTAATTTATTTTAGACCAATTTAACATTGCTGAGCCTTCTAGTAACATTTTCCATCCCAACTGCACGTGAATTCCTTTTCTGGTTCTGGTAGTTGTCTAAGAACTAATATTCAATTTTTGTGGATGACTAAGGGAAAATATATTACATTATATTTGTATTAAAAATCATTTAAATCAATGTAAAATAGTAAAACCCAATGGTAAACATTTTAGTTTTGTGATATCAATTTATTAAAAATATAAATTTAATAATTTAAATGGAGCATATATCATGATATACATTACCCATGAATACTAAAAACATCCTCTTTATATTTTCTTTTATCATGGCCCACTTAACTGTCTGATTTGAATAAATTATACATATCAGATGTCCAAGTTACCAATTCACGTTTATCTTCTAATTCAAATTTTAAAACATGAATTATGGTTCATTTCAATCTGAATGCCATTTTTACCATCATCAATTGGTTGTCTATGCTTGTTTGATTGATTAGGACCTAAAAACCTAGTAAGCTTTTATTGTTTAGTTGGATGTTGGTGTAGGACCTAATAAATTATGCTCCCATGCATACATGTGGTTTTTTTTATGGGGCGGTACCAACTTTTCTAAAAATTGCAGGATTCCATGAAAGGCGAATTTGTTGTTTCTAATATTATAGAATGTTGTGAAAGGCAGATCCGCAGATCCGGTGTTTCTAATATTGTAGGATGTTGATTAAGGTGGATCTAGTGTTTCTGATATTATAGGATGCCACAAAAGGGGGATTCATTATTTTTAAAAATTTCAGGATGATACCGTGTGTTTTTAAAATCATAGAATGCAACAAATGATAAATCTAGTATTTTTAAAATTGTAGGTTGCTACAAAAGGTAGGACCGATTTTTAGGATAACACAAACGACGGATTCAATGTTTTTAAAATTACAAGTTGTCATGCAAGGCGGATTTGGTGGATCCTGTGTTTCTAAAATTACAAGCTACCATGAGAAGCAGTACTGATAATCAAGAAAATCATTTTGGTTATATTTTCTCATCTTAATCATGACCAATAAATTAAGATATCTAGGTGCACCCCAACTTATCTTCTGGAATTATCATTATTAAATGAATGTTGTTACTCTCTAGATCAATTTATGGAGATAATACTATATATGACTTTGAATACCAAAAAAATCATTGAAAATACTGATTATACAGTAGTTCTCATGAGAATTTTGATTATAGTTTACTAATCACACATAAGCAAATGGAATGCAATGTTTTAGTTACTTGTCTTTAACAAGATCAATAACAAGGCCCTTGTCACGCCCTGCCTTCTGAGGCACGACTTATTATTTTGCACTATATTTTACCTCGATTTGTCCACTTTGAGGGTAGGGTGCTCTATCCAAATTTTGGCAAAGCCTTCTCTAAATTTCATCCATTCAAACCTATACAATCATACTATAGATTGACTTCAAATAAATCAATGAAATAATTTTAAAACACACATACCCACATTCTCATAGCTTGAGATCTGGGTTAAATCATGATGGCAATAAACCTGTTAATTTAACATGCAACTCATCCACAATAATAATCTGACATGAGACTACAATTCCATACACATGATTCACATACTTCATTTATCATTATACAATAAGTAAAATTATTAATTACAATTATACACATACAACGGGATTCCAATACCAATTCTATTTGGTCAACATAATTACTATCTTGCTTAGCTCCATTGCTCGACCTATCAGCTAAAAAAATAAAAAGAAGGTGTGAGTTCAGGCAACTCAGTAAGTAGACAAATGTATTAAACAATAATTAATCCATAATTAACACATTTCATATCCAATAATCGATATTCATCATTATAAATAACCAAAAATGGATATATACTCATCAATAAATACCACATAAAGAAATCCATATTATTTGACATCGAACTAGTCTTTAAATTAACCATACAACAAAAGGATATCCTCTATCCCTCATATTAAACATTCACTAGACTAAACATTAACTTTTAATCAAATATAGGATATCCACTATCCCTAACCAAAACATACATACCTAAATTCATACAAATGGGCTAATCCCCATGCATTTAACAAACATGCCCGGATTTTCAAAAAATGGGATATATATTATCCCTATCTATCTAATGGAAACAAATGCCTACTTTCATCAGATTCTTAGCACTCAACCATTCCTCCAACTCTAAGCCTTTTCATCCTTCTCAGATCATCCTGTACAAGGTAACAATCTCATTAGTTACAAACCAATGAATACGATTTATGGCTAAATCTATATATTTCTCAAGTGCATAATTTAATACTCATCATTTTTCAGCATAAACACTCTAACCTTTCTTAATACAATAAAGCCATGTAGGCTATTCATATCCATATTATATAAGAACAGTCAAAATTTAACATATACAACAAAGTTTCTTAAGGAATCTTACTTCTAATCATATATAATCATCATACAATAAAACTGGCAAGTAATTGACTTTCATAATAATCTAATTAAGTGTTTAATACTATCAATTTGTGGCTTATATGCCCCAAACACATAAATCTTCTTTAACCCTGACTTAAGGCATAACACGAATTTCGTTTCCACTGGCTCAAGTTGACCCAAACAAGCCTCAAAACATCATTATTCCGATATTAATTAATTTTCTCATGTTAATTTCACATAATTCATGAAATTCTCCAAAATTTACTCTTCATAGAACTCTAATAAGCCAAAAATCATGATTTTCATAGCTAAATCCTTCCCAATACCTCATTAAGCATGTATAAATCAAGTTTCTCATAATTTCAACATCAATTTCATCATTTTTCCCAAATTTCTAGAAATTTACAAAACCATAGTTCAGCAAAAATCCAAATTCGAATGGGCAAAATAAACTTACACTTTGAATTAAGCATGGCTAACACCCATAGACGAAGATCCAAGCTCCATGCTCCCATTGGCATCTTTCATTTGAAGAAAATCGACTCTTCTTCCTCCTTTTCCCCTTCAAAAGGTTGAAACTCAGGTTTAAGCATAGATCAAGGAGTTTTTCACTTAATCAAAGAAAATTCCAAGCTAAATTAGCAAGGAAATGGGCAAAATGGGGTTGGGGCAAAGCTAAGGCGTGAGAGAGGTAAAATGGAATGGAAAATGATAAAATGGAATGGGCTTTAGGTTTAAAAAGTTACATTTTTTCAGTGCTCCAACATGTTAGTAGACTCTTGCCACGGCAAGGTCTTGCTAGATGGCCAAAACAGGCATTTTCTAGGCCCTTGGCAAGGCAAAAAACCACCTTGCAGCGGCAGAAAATTGCTTTGCTAGATGCACAAAAGTTCATTTTCTGGAGGCTTGCCGAGGCAGAAAAACTCCTTACTATGGCAAGCTCCTTTTGTCTAATGCAGTGTTAATATTTTTATCATAACTTTTACATTTGATGTCCAAATGACCTGATTTTTAAGGCATTAGAAAGATAACTTCAAGGGATAAAACTATCATATCAATAACATTTTCCAAATTAATGCAAAAATATTTCAAAAAAATTAATAAATTTAACTCATCTCATTCATCTCATTATTTTTTAGTCATTTAGAACAGCTTCAATATATTAGTCATAACTTCTTCATAAGACATCAGAATTGAGTGATTTTTCTTTGGACAGATAATTTCATGACCTACAACTTTCATGTTGAACACATTTTCAAATTAGTCCATTATCTATGTCCAAATTCAATCATAATGAACCCTTTTTCAAATTCAGCATTTATACTTATGAAAGATCACCATAGTCCCCATTTTACATAAAACATTTCAATTCTCCAAATAATCACTTTTCACACATCATATACATGAAATAAATTATATTTATACTATTTTCTATCTCATTTGAGATCAACTGCCAAAAATACCTGTTCAGTTCTTTTTAACCAAAATTTTCTACCATAGATAACTCCATAAGTCATTTTTATTCCAATTGCATCCAATGCTCAAATAAATGTTTCACACACATGACAATACATATGATGACTATGTTAGATCATTCACATAGATCTTAAATAAGCTTTTGCTCAAATTCACCACTTGAGTTCTTTTTCTTCTTATTGCGTTTCTAAAGTTCAAAATGATGAAATTAATAAAATTCATGGACCAACTCTATCAATATCCATTTGTGTAGATTTCATATACCTTAAGCATCATATAAAGTCATTCATACCTTCAAATTTCAATGATTTAGTGGAAATCATCTATTGAGTTGCTTTTATTCAATATTTAATTCAATAGTTTAAAATTGCAAAATCATCTCAAAATTTCAATTCAATCTCTCATACATATCACATTACACATATTAATTATGCATCACTAATCACTCAAGTCATATATATGACTTTACTAAAAATCACTACTTGAGTTTATTTCACTCAAGAAACTATTAGTGAGTCCATTCCTTTTATACAATTCAATTTTCATAACATTTTCTTTACAAAATACTTGTTTATCATTATAATTTCTCACTATGTTGAAATGCAAAAAATTTATCCTCATTTTAACATCTCAGCTCAATCCTAATATAGTCAAATATGAAAATTTCTAAAAATTAATACTACGGGGTGTTATAGCCCTAAACAGCAATATCAATGGAAGATACATCACAAAAACTTGAACTTCTATGGATGTATTATCAATAAAACTCTCCTTAACACATTATAGGTCAATTTAATATTATTCAATGCAAAAAGTCTTTTTCTTCACTAAACTATCCTGTCCTATTATTATTCCTTTTGATGGATCTCAAGCAAGGATTTAAACGGCTCTGTAAAGCCATTCACAACAGAGAGAGGTCTTATTAAAACACCCAACTTCGTAAAGTCATCGAAGACAAAGTGCAGTCTTAGTAAACCGCCTAACTCTGTAAAGTTGTTCAAGACAAAGTGTAGTCTTTGTAAACTGCCTGGCTCCTTAATGCCATTCAAGACAAAGTGTAATATTAGTAAACCACCCAACTCCGAAAAGCCATTCAAGACAAAGTGTGGTCTTAGTAAACCACTCAACTCTTTAAAGCCATTCAAGACAAAATGCAATCTTAGGAAACTGCTCAACTCCATAAAGTCATTCAAGACAAAGTGGAGTCTTAGTAAACTGCCCAACTCTGTAAAGTCATCCAAGATAAACTACAATCTTAGTAAACCCACCAACTTCATAAAGCCATTCAAGACAAAGTGCAGTCTTAGTAAACCACCTTACTCCATAAAGTCTTTCAAGTCAAAGTGCGATCTTAGTAATCCGCATAGTTCCATAAAGTCGTCGAAGACAAAAGTGCGGTCTTAGTAAACCACTCAACTCCATAAAGTCGTTCAAGACAAAGTGCAGTCTGTAATAGACAACCTTATGTCTTTTAAAAGCTGCCTATGATGAGATGGAAGGTTCCACATGTAATAGAAATAAATAGTCAAAATGCACAACATTGCACAAACAAAGGTAGTAGAATAATAATATTTTTCATTTCTTCCAATAACATGCTCTACATATCTTCATCAAGAATATCTATGTTTTGGAACCCTCGAGAAATATTTCTTTTGCAAGAGTAAAAGCCATCTAAAAAGCAGGCCACTATACAACTCCTGAAGCCTAAACATTGCATCATTTATCACAATTATTACATTTCAAAAGTGCCATTGAAATAGAAACATGCAGGAGCATCATTTACAAAGAAGCATGCAAAAGTGTTGTCTAAAACAAGGGCCACTAAAGCAATGAAAGCATATCTTCATAAATTGAACCTAATGAAAGCAGGCATAGTAGATCAATCAAATGAGAAGATAGGTTTCACCACATCTCCTTGAGGGGGGGGACTAGTGTTAGGGATCTCTAATAGCTAATATTCATTATCCAACTCACATCACACCACGTTAAATTCCTAGTCTAATGGGAAGCCTCTTTCAACCATAATCTAGTTGCATAAGGCTCCAAAATCGTTCCCTAAAATTAACTTCTAAAAGAACTAGAGATGCGTATTCCTCTAGAATCCCTCTCTAGATAGAAATCCTCATCCCACTATAATTGTCTCCGTACACCAAACCAACCAAAACAATAAAAACCCAAGGTATGCACTCTCTTAGGGACAAACTCACCCTCTATTATCTACACCCCCTACTAAGGCCCCTTACCGACTTGAGTGTCAGAGTGCCCAAGCTAGGACCACCCCCAACACCCTCTGACATTCTCTATTTTGTAGGATCTTCATATAGAATTCATGTAGAGTAGGTTTGGGTATGACCTAAATAGTCAAATATACTATTTAATGTATATTTATGTTCTAGATTCCAATCGAGTCCAAAAGAATTACACCTTTTTGTAATGAAAAAAATTAAAAGTATCTAGTGAGTGACAAGTCTAGCACTTTGTTATCCTAAAGAATCTAGCTTTGAATTGATTGGACATTCAAACATTGACTTTGGAGGATAAAAAGTTTATAGGAGGAGCATTAGTAAAACCTATTAATTCCTTGGAAATATATTAGTCTCTTGGTTTTCAAGGAAATAAACTAGTGTAGCTCTTTCCACTATAGAAGCTAAATATATTATAGCTAGGAGTTTTTGTGCAAAATTGCTTTGGATGAAATAATAACTTCTAGATTATGGATTTCTCTACAAAGGCATTTCTATAAGGTGTGACAATACTAATGCAATATACTTAACAAAAAATTCAGTGTTATATTCATGCATTAAGTAGATTGAGATTAAGCATCGCTTTATTAGAGACTATATAGAAAAACATGATGTCTATTTTGAATATGTGCCTACGGATGCTCAACTTGCTAATATTTTTCACTAAACCATTATTACCTAATAGTTTTAATACCATAAGAGAATTGGGAATGATTAACACAAATACATAGGATCATGCATTGTCCAAGTCAAAATGTTGTGATTATTTAATCCAACAATGTGAAAAGCAAGTCTTTTATGATGACCTGTCTGAAAGATATGATGGATTGTTGAAAATTATGAATAAAAAATACAAAAACATTAAGTGAAATAATTTAGAAATTTAACAATTAGTAAATTTAGGAGAACTCATTACTAGCATGGGAGCCACCTGGTCCCCAAGTGCCTGTGATCCTAGGCACCTACACCAGAGGCACCTAACGATTCAAAAGGTGATAAACCCTTTCTCACTTTCTATTTCATCCTTTTTCCTATTTTGACTCCCCTATTCTTCCTAGATCTCTTTACTTGTCAAAATCTTTCAACTTCCTTCACTAATCCCTTATTTCCATCATCCACATCACACCTTACACCACATGGCACCAAAGGTACCAATTTCCAAACCCTAGAGAGGAGTAAAGCACCCTAAGACATGAAGGGGAATGTCTACATCAAGGGGAATCGCCTCTAGAGCCTCTAAAGAGTCTAAAAAAATCTGTTTCACAAGTGGCTCTCAAGGTAATGCATCCCAACCCACTCTTTCATTTGAACATGATGTTGAAGAAGACAAGGTACAGATGGGTGAGAGAGTAGAGGGAGGAGAAAACTTCAAAATGTTTTATTTGAAAACACTACCTGACGAAGTGGATGGAAAAGTAGAGATGGAGGAGAAGCATGGGAGAGAAATGTCAGAAGATGAAGACTTTGAGGAAGAGGAAGAGGGAAGAGAGATTGAGCTAGAGACAGGAGAAGCAAGGGCACCCTCCTAGGTGTAGGATGAGAGAGAGAGAAAGAGGGAGAAGACACAACAGGAGATGAAGAACGGGCATCTTCTTCACCTTTACTTTTGCAAAGCTCGCCACCCCACCACCAGTTCAAGGGGAGCTTCCCAACTATTGGAACTGGTGCAAGTATACACAAGTAATATAGATGAGGTGAGTTAAATATCGTTCCTATAAAAAAGTATATTGTTACACACTAGGTACCAAACTTATATCAAATAAGTATTATTTGATTAAGTAAATTGCAGCAATTGCTATAAAAACTAAATTTAAATAGAATAATGAAGTTAACAAATCACAAGAGCAAAGGAAGAAGAATCAATAGTTGAAATATTTAGGGATTCAACTTCACCTAGCAAATCCAATTATGTTGATGAATTGCATTGAGTAAATTATCATTCCTCTCATTGTCAATTAGATGCACTAAAGTATCTACCACCCTTTCTCAAGTACTATGGTAGGTGTGCCTATTGATGTGATCTACTATGTCTCCTTGCAAATCCAAATCAATAAACCCTTCATGCTTAGGCATCCATGTGTGATATATGTGCTCGCAAGGTCGTACTCACATAGATTGCACAGGTACAATTGCTATCTCTAAACTCCATTGCATCATATGTTCTTCAATTTAAGAGTTTGTCCCTAATTCATCTCTTTCAAGTATGAATTAGGAATCTTAAATCATATATATGGTAGCTAATTACATGCATGCATTAAGCTTAAAAAATAAGAAACAATGAGAAAGAAGATAATCTAAATCAAAAATCAAACATCAAAACAAAATTCATTGTCAGGATCCATCTAACCCTAAATAAAAGAATTTTAGAACATCATTTTTGAATTAAAACCAACTGAGTAATTGATAAACATAATCATAATCTAAGTTTGAATGTTGATTTAAAAACAATAGATGAACTAAATTGAAAGAAAATAAAATATAAAAACCTATAGCAGCTTTCTCCAATGATCTTGCTTTCTGCAAAGCTCTTCTCTCTTGTCTCCTTCAAAAGTCCCTTCCTCAAACGTGTTAACCTCTTTAAATAACCCCAATTAGGGTTTGGTTTGACCCCCTTATGTATTATAATCACCACTTTATGCACAAAAAATATAAAAGCTTCTAAATGTATCAATTTTTTGCACTGATTAGCGTTGGGGCAACCAAACTTTATACATATGGAATAGTTTCAATATTTTAGTCATAACATTCTCATTTGTTATCAAAATCACTTGATTCCTGATTTGTTGGATAGATAATTTGAAGGTATACATATTTGATATTGAATACCTTTTCTAATTCATCCTCCATCTATGCTAAAAATTGGATACAAATGATACCTTTTGTCATCTTCAACAGTTTTAATACTTGGAAGAGAAATTAACTCCATTAAGTGTAATATATAATTAAGACTAGTGAAATTATGTCAATTGAGGATCCTATTTGATTCTCTCTTGTTCACTTACAAAGATCTTCTTTTTCTTCAACCACTCTCCCATTTTATAGCCTAATAACTACTAGGAGATTTTTCCATAAAAGAGGTTAAAGAATAGATCACAAAGGCATAGAGATTGAAGCTGTATAACTGTCTATAATGGATAAAAACTATCAACATTCTCCAAAAATTTGTTGATGTTTTTCCTTCACAAGAAATTCGTTGAGGTCTGACTTTGCTAGATTTGCTCCTAATAAGTAATCAATCAAAGTTCAACTTCAATGGTTATAAATCTATCGAGGTGCCAACTTCACTAAATTTAAATCCATCGAGGTTCCACTTTATCGAATTTGTCCCTGACTTGTAATCAGTCAAGGTTTAGAAGCATAGTCCACAAAAAAGTCAACAAATTAGGAAATCCATTTATTGTTTAACTTAACTTGAAATAAATCATTTCTAAACATTCCATTCCTCAACCTTTTTACATCAATTCCTTAACTTATTTAAATCAATTTCTCAACCTTTTTTACACCAAACAATTCATTCAACCAAACCATTCAATCATCCATACACAAACAAATAAACCAATGAATCAAACTTTGAATTCCCATTTAGGAATTCAATTATCTTCTTTATTTCACCTGCAACTAGCATGTTTAAAACAAAACACTTGTCCACCTTAGCAACTTGTGAAAGATTGAGTTAATCTACTTCATATACAATTCTACAAGTGTTAGATAACCAATATTCAAGTCTCAACCACATCATTCCATTTCACATACTCAACAAATCAAGTTATCCAAATTTTTTCATCATCAAAATATGACATAAGAGTAGAAATATCTTAGGTTTATATTAAGTCTAAAAGTTTGGTTTTGATGATTAACAAAACTTATTTATGACTTGAATTATGCTAATGATATTCTTGCTAAGATTTTATAATTTAGAAGAAGTTTCAAAGGAAGAAAGGAAACTTCAGAGGAAGATAAGATGCATTCCGAGCTTCAAAGGTCGCAGCCGATATGGCATACTGCCTCCAGTATAGCCTACAAGGCTTTAGATATTCTAAAGACATTCTGAAGGTCATAGACGATATGACATACTACTTATGGGGTCGCAGCTGATACACATGCCACGTGCGGTAGCAACTGCAGAGCTCTAGGGAGTTGCATTCTCACTAGAACATCATGGCTGATAAGGCAACTACCTATGGTAGCATCTGGGGAGCAGTCAATTAGCCTAGCCACCTATAGTAGCGCTTGCCACTCCAAGGGTCAAAAATCCACAAGGCTATAATGGCTATATTTTGTAACATTGGTCTTCCAAACAGTCCAATACCTCTCTAGATTATATAAATAGACAATCCTTTGAAGAGAAATATGAAGCTTGAGGGTCCCAAGTGCTAAATAAGAATCAAATATTAAGAAACCCTTTCAAGTTCCCAAGTGTATTCACTTCAAGATGCTACCAAGATCAAGGAGCTTCAAGCCCACATTATTACCATCTCAGGGAGTTCGAATTCACTGTAATGTGCTTAATGTTTTATCATTTATTATTAAGCTTAAACTATGTGTACATTTAGGCCTAGTTGTAGGCATCTCTTGTACATGTTTATATTGTTGTATAGTTACTGTTTAGCTCTAGAAACCAACATTGTATGAGTTGGTGGTGAGCTCAAAGGAAAACCATCATTGTATGAGTTATTAGTGAACTCAGCAAAACTAATATTATAAGAGTTCTTGGTTAGCTCAGGAAGCCAAGTTATGATTCCACAGGTGATAGTGGAACTCAAGGTTGGGAAAACCTTAGAGAATGGAATAGATGCCAATGAGGCCTGCACTACTATAATTCTTGTGTTTTTACTATCTTCATGCTTATGTGTTTCCATTGCATCTTATTTTTGTACTTGCACAACCTATCTATTCTCCCCCACACCATTTTGGATTTTAACTTTTCCATATAGCTTGCATATCATAGTGGGCCAAGACCTAACTAGGTTTCACTAACACACTATTGGTTTCTTTCAACTCACCAATAAACTCTCACAACACCACCTTATTTTTGTAAGCTTACCAGGAAACTTTTAATGTTGGTTTCATAGTGTTGGTTCCTAAAGCAAGGCTTAACCCAAGAGGGGAGGGGTGAATTGACTTTATAAAAATTCTAAGAAGGCCCCTTTAAGGATTAAAACTTGCTTTACAATTCAGTGTAGAAGATAATGCAAATAGAAAGGTATGTTGAACATGCTATCGAGCTTGATTTTGATGACGAACATTCTTAACCAAGTATGTTTTGATGATGAGCAAAGACATGAGTGAGATATTAAGGTACTAACAAATTATTTTCAAGAATATTGCAGAAATATTAACTAATACTCAACTTGAGAATAACCATCAAAATGATAAAAGGAAGACATAAAGTAATTGCTCTTTGAAAATTAACTACATAAATTTTATATATACTTAAAACAAGAAAGTAGAATTTTAAAGTCTTGAAAACATGCTTCGGAATCAACAAAATTATCTTCGGAGTTAGCCCAAGATAAGCTTCGGAGTCATCACTGAAAAGCTTCAGAGAGAAAGGAACAGTCTCTTAGAATTACAAAGTCACAATTTCCAGATTCAGCAAAGAAGTTTCGGAGCCAATAAATGTTTTCAGAGACAAATGGAAAAACAATGACAGAATGTTAATAACACTTCGAAGTCAAGAATTTTCAAGCTTTGGGGTTAAGTCATTTTGCCTTTAAAGTCACTGATATATTTACTTCAGAGATGGAAATTATGCTTCGGAGTAACCAAAAAGCTAACATCGGAAGAAGAAAGAGGCTTCGGAATCAAGAGAAAGGTGCTTCAGAGACAATGAACTCCTTCAGAGACAATAAACTCCTTCAAAGTTAGAATTGAAGCTAAAGACTTAATACTTTGGAGTCATTGATGTACTTACTTCGAAGACAAACCAGACTTTCAGTGTTAAGTCAAGTACGTCAAGTAAAGCCAATACACTTTTAAAATTAATAGAGTATTTCAGAGACAGAGATCCATTTTCAAGTCACCGAACAGTTTATGTCAGAAACAGAAATAGGCTTTGGAGTCATGAAGTCAATCACTTTGGAGTCGACTTCAACACCGATGTGAGTCGTTTCAGTAGTGCCATTTTGGAGCCTCCAAAGTAGATCTTTGGTGCATATGAAACAATGACAACTTGCGAGATGAGCAAAGACCTCATGCCAAATACTAACTTCAAAGGATCTAATACTAACTCATTGCCTCTGAAATGAAGCTGAAAGTGCAACGGTCTTAAATTTGAACATTTCTCAGTAATAAATTTTTCCCACCTACCACAACAAGAAAAGTTAGAAACTCTAAGGAAAAGTCAAAGATCTCAAATATAAAATGAGTTAAGTGAGATCCAAGAAGATAATAGTTTTTACATTGAAAATCAAAGAGAGCATTTACAAAAGACTTTAAGACTTTTCTTCTACGATTTCGGTCCACTGCAATTCATTCAAAGAAGCATTCAAAGACATGCATCCACTCAATAACTTATGGAGATCTGAATCCTATTGCAGTTATTGTTATATTGTTTGTGTTTATTGCTTTCAAACTTTGTATAAAATCAATCTATTAGAGGCATTAATATTTAAACACTTTCATTTATGCATATCTTTGCAAGTTTGTTAACTTGCATCTTTGTAGTGAAAGCAAGTAGAACACTTCCTGAATATTTGTATAAGTTTGTTAGTGAGCTTGGAAAACCAACAAGTGTTAGTGGAACTTGAGTTTACCATAAAAGGCTCACTCAGAGAATTGGAGTAGGAACCCAAGTGAAGGGACAAACCACTATAAAAATATCTGTCCAAGTGTACTGCTTTATTAATCTCCTCTTTAGTTTTTGCACTTGAATCTTCATTAAGCCAAAAATTTTAAAGACTCAATTCACCCCCCGCCCCCCACCCCCTCTTGAATCACCATCTAAATGGGACCAACAATTGGTATCAAAGCAGGATTCACCAGTTATACATTATTATTCCAATTATATTGTGAAGAGATCTCTATGACTAACTATTTTCATAACACTTCTGCTGAAGGTCAATCAACTTCCAGACCTCCACTATTTGATAGTACAAATTATGGATACTGGAAGATGAGAATGAAAATTTTCCTAATTGCCTCAAATTATCAGCTTTGAAAAACCATCAAGGGTGGTTTAATTATCCTAAATACTAAAGATAAATACACCACTAAGAACATTTTAGCTAGTGAGAAAGATGCTAAGGCAAAGAACTGTCTTTATTGCCCCCTTACATCTACTGAGTTTAACAAAATATCCTTTTACAATACTGCCAAGGAAATCTAGGACAAACTAGAAGTTGCACATGAAGGCACTAAGCAAGTAAGAGAAATTAAGTTAAATCTTCTTATGTAGGAATATGAAGCTTTCAACATGAAGGAGACAAAGTCTATCTCAGGCATATTTAGAAGATTCTAAAAGATAACAAATGGGCTAAAAAATCTAGGAGAAAAATATGCAGAGCCCAAAATGATAAAAAAAAAATTGAGATCTTTGCCAAAGCAATGGATGCCTAAAGTAACAACAATCCAGGAAGCAAGAAATCTATACATAATGAGTCTAGAAGAGCTCATGGGTTCTCTCATGACTCATGAAGTATTAATGAAGCAAAAATATACTGAAGAACCAAAGGGCAAGAAAGCAATAACTCTTAAAGCTGAATCAGAAAATGAAGAATCCCAAACTGACGCATCCACAAGTGGAGATGAAGATGAGGAGATGGCAATGATAATGAGAAGATTCAAATCCATGATGAGAAAAAAAAAGTTTGGAAACACCTCAAGGAACAACTTTGGAAGAAATGACAGAAAGAAAGAGCCACCCACCTATTACAATTGTGAAAAACCTGGACATATGAAGTTTAATTGTCCAAAGCTAGACAAAAGACAAAATGATTGGCAAAAGAAGAATTATAATTCATATTTTAACAGAAGGAACCACAACAATAATAGAACTGGCAAAAAGTTTCAGAAGAAAAAAAAACTCTAGCAGCATGGGAGATGCTAGAGAATATTATAAATGAAAGGGATAGTGAGGAAGAACAAGAACGTGAAGTGCAAATCAGTCAACTATCTCCAAACAAAAGCACTCATGATGAACTTCATATAGGAATTAGCTTCATGGCAATCCATTAAGAGCAGACAAATTCTAATTCCGGCACTCCCAGTCAGGAAGAAATGTTAGAAGAATAATATTTAGATTTCATTACTTTGAAAGAGAAGTATAGACAAACAAAAAGGAGCTCAAAAGGATTACAGATGAATGCTTCAAAATAAAGGAAGAAAATTTCAAGCTCAAGAGTGACAAAAACATCAATAACAAACTTGAGCAAGTTGTAACTGAGAACAATGCCCTAAAAAAGACATTAACTTTCACTCTATTAAAAATGAAACCAAGAAAAAGAAGTGGATAAGAACAAAATAGAAAATTCAAACCTAAATAGACTATAATTTGGGTGCCAAAAATAGTTGCAAATGTATTAAACGCAACCCAAAATCCTTTAGTTGAGACTGTCTTACCTAAGAAAGAATGGGTACTAAGATTACCTGCAACTAACCCACCTGGACTCATTCCCAAATGATTACCAAAAGTTAAGACTTAACTTTATCTATGTAGATGTGCTTGGGAGCCACAAAGAATAGTATATGGCATATCGATAGTGGTTGCTCAAGACATATGACAGGGAATAAGGAGCTATTCATAGAGCTGAAAATGAAATATGGTGGAACAATAACCTTTGGTGATAATGGTAAAGGTAGAGTGGTGGGGATCGGTAAGGTTGGCCAACCTCTATCTTCTTCAATTTCATATGTACCTCTAGTAGAAGGATTGAAAGACAATCTTCTTAGTGTAAGTCAATTTTCTGACAAAGGTTACAAAGTTGTGCTTGAATCTCAATCTTGTTCTGTATTAGATAAGTATCAATCAGTTATTATATATGGTAAAAGACATGAAAATATATATTTGGTTGATCTTTCTGATATTTAGGCTTAGTGTCTTGCTATAAATGACAATGAACCCATGTTGTGGCATAGAAGGTTAGAACATGCCAACAAAAATCTGATTGAAAGACTATATAATAAGGATCTAGTTGTTGGCTTACCAAAACTCAAATTTGATAATAAATTATATAATGCTTGCATGAAAGGTAAGCAAGTAAAAGAATCTTTCAAATCGAACAAAGAAGTATACACAACAAACCCCTTTAGTTGCTACATATGAATTTAGTTGGACCAACAAAAATAAGAAGCCTTGGAAGGAAACATTACGCATATGTCATTATAAATGACTATAGTAGATATTCCTAGGTAATGTTTCTTGCATCCAAAGATGAAGCTTTTTCATTCATTTAAGTATTTTTCAAATTCATCCAAAATAAACAAAACTCTCATATTATTGCCATAAGAAGTGATCATGGTGCAGAGTTTGAAAATTATAAATTTACTGACTTTTGTGAAAGCAATGAAATTCTTCAAACATTCTCTGCACTAAAAACACCCAACAGAATGGAGTAGCTGAAAGAAAGAACAGAACTTGCAAGAGATGGCAAGGAAAATATTGAGTGAGTACAGCCCCCCAAAATATTTCTGGGCTGAGGCAATGAACACCGCATACTATATTATCAATAGAATCTTTGCTAGATCCATACCCAATAAAACTCCATTTGAATTATACTATGGCATGCAACCAAATATTTTATATTTTCATACCTTTGGTTACAAGTGCTTTATTCATAACAATGATAAAGAAAATCTTAGAAAATTTGACAGCAGATCTGATCAAGGCATATTTCTGGGGTATTCCATTGTTAGTAAAGCATTTAGAGTATACAATCTGAGACTTAAGATTGTAGAAGAATCTATCCATATTAAGTTTGATGAATATACTAACTCTACAAAAAGAAATAGTGATTTTGATGATGAGACAGAAAATCTTTAAACAAGTGCGAAGACGTTGAAACTACAAGATAATCAAGTAGAAGCTCCATAATCGAAAACAATAATGGATGAAGTTGAACCATCCACAATAGAGGTAAATGAGGAAGGTAACTCATCTCTTCCCAAACATTAGAGATTTACACATGCTCATCCTGAAAATCAGATAATTGGTGATGTGTTCGATAAAGTGAGAACTAGATCATCCTATCACCAAATATGTGAGAATTTTGCCTTCATTTCTCAATTAGAACCAACTTGCATAAACCAAGCATTAGAAGATGAAAATTGGATTTTAGCTATGCAAGAAGAATTGGATCAATTTAAAAAAAAATGATGTGTGAAATATTATTCTAAGACCAAACCATCAATCTGTTATAGGAACAAAATGGGTCTTTAGGAACAAACTAGAAGAATGAGGAATTGTGGTGAGTAATAAGGCAAGATTGATTGCAAAGGAGTATAGTTAAGAAGAAGGTATTGACTTTGAAGAGTCATATACCCGTTGCAAGGATTGATGCCATTAGAATGGTTCTTGCATTTGCATCATATATGAATTTCAAACTATATCAAATGGATATAAAGAGTACATTCTTAAATAGTTTCATTAATGAAGAGGTTTATGTGGAACAACCCCCTGGGTTTGAAGATCCTCATTTTACAAATCATGTATTCAAACTCAAGAAAGCTCTCTATAGTTTGAAACAGGCTCCTAGAGCTTGGTATGAGAGGCTAAGCAAATTTTTGATTGAAAAAGGTTTTTCAGGGGGTAAAGTGGATACCACTCTCTTCATTAAGCATGCAAAGAAAGACATTATTATAGTTTAAATTTATATTAATGATATAGTATTTGGTGTAACTAATGACAATCTCTGTCAAGAATTTTCTAAGACCATGCAGGGAGAATTTGAAATAAGCTTGATGGGTGAACTCAATTTCTTCTTGGGATTACAAATCAAACAAGAGAAAGAAGGAATCTTTATTCACCAAGTTAAGTATACAAAAGAACTCCTAAAAAATTCAATATAGACGATGGTAAAAGATATGGACCAATGAGCACTTCAATAAAGATGGACAAAGATGAAAGAGGTAAATCAGTATGTAACAAACTCTATAGAAGCATGAGAGAATCATTATTATATTTAACTGCAAGTAGACTAGATATAATGTTTAGTGTTTGCATGTGTGCTAGATTTCAGTCAAACCCCAAAGAGTCACATGTAATTGCTATAAAAAGAATTTTTAGATACCTTTTAGACACACTAAACCTTAGTTTATAGTATCCAAGAGGTTCTGATTTCAATCTAGTAGGGTACTCAGATACAGATTTTGCTTATTGTAAAGTAGATAGAAAAAGTACCTCAGGATCGTGTCAGTTTCTAAGAAGTATAATCATATCATGGTCCTCCAAGAAATAGACATCTGTGGCATTATCAACTGCTAAAATAGAATATGTAGCTATTGGCAGTTTTTGTGTACAAATACTTTGGATGAAGCAGCAATTGAATGATTTTGGTCTTAATTTTGTGGATATTCCCATAAGATGTGACAACACTAGTACTATAAGTTTGACCAAAAATCTATTCTTACATTCCAGAACAAAATATATATAAATCAAGCATCATTTCATCAAAGATCATGTTCAAAATCATAATATATGTTTAGAATTTGTGCCTACGAAAAATCAATTAGCAGATATCTTTACTAAACCTCTTCCAGAAGATAGATTCAGTAAATTAAGAAGAGAATTAGGTGTTTAAAATCCAAATGCTTGAATTGAAAATTGGTAAAACTTTTACAAATTTGAAAAATTATGGCACTTCAGAGCCTCCGAAACAAGATTTCGGACTCTCTAAAGGAGAGCTAAAAAGCCTTTGAAATCAGTCTATTTCTCCAAAACAGAATTTAATATCCTTCAAAAGACCACATTGCCTCTGAAGTAAATCTTCAGAGTCACTGAACCTTCATGATCACTACCTCCAAAGATTGCATATCTTGCCCTCAGAGCCTCCGATACCATGTTTTGGAGAAACTAAAAATTAGAAATTCTATTTAACTGTTTGAAAGCTTCTAAAAACCTAAAACCCTCTTTTTAGAGAATCCGAAAGTATACCTTCAGAGAAACCCTCAAATTCCTGCCTGATTCAAACTTATAAGTTCAAGAAAATCCTCCATCATATCTTCTCCTTTAATCTCTATATCCCTAAATGTTTCTACTACAATTGCAAGAAAAAATCAACTGATTCAAATGTCAGAAGGAAGGAAAGGGATGAAACCTCTGAGATAAGAATCTCTAACAGAATGAGACAAGAAGACAACACATCTGAGGTAATTTTCTTAACATAGAAGATGCCTACTCTAGATATCTTGAAAGATATGAGAATAAGAACATTAGCAAGGGTAGGGAATTCAATTTTGAGGTATTCAGAGAAGGAGGAATGAACCTAGAAGTATGTGAATGGTTTCATTTCTAAGTTTGGATTGATTTTCTGAGCTGTAGAGAGCCATGTTATCCTAGAATGGTAAAGGCCCTAATCAATAATTTAAACTTAAACATACAGAAATCATGGATAGGAGAGATTAAGATAAACCTATCCCCTAATAATCTAAAAAGAGTCCTCAACCTCCTGGAATAAAAGAAGAACAAGTTGAGTGGCCATCCAATAGAGCAAGACTGTTCTCAAAACTAGCAGGAGTTGAAATAGATGCAAAAGAGAATTATTTATATGCTAATCATTTGAGTCTAGATTACAAATTGGCATACACAATGGTGATAAATAATGTGTATCCAAGGATAGGAGCCACACATTCAATTTCAAAGAAGGATGCAAAGGTATTATGGGCTTTGAAGAACAAAAAGAAAATAAACCTTGCACAAATCATAGTGGATCATCTATATCTAGTGAAATCTACAACAAGATTTTCACTTCCATATGGGATGATCTTCATAAGAATTCTAAGAGATGCAGGAGTAGATTTGACAAGAGAGAAGAAAGAATAGTCCAAAGACTCAGATATAGTTGATGAAAGAATATTAAAAAGAATGGGCTTCAAGAGGACATCACAAGGCTGGATAATTGAAAAGCCAAGAAAAACAGATCAACTAAAGGGATCTAGAGAAGAAGAACAAGAATGGGAAAGCTCAACAAGACAAGAGACCCTGGAAGTAAGAGAAGAAGTCTCTAGAGAAGACCAAGGAAATTTCATAATGCAAGAGTTAGAAGAAATATTAAGAGAAGAAAATGAAGCAGTAGCCACCACTTCATTCACTCCCATTAGATCACTTTCACCCATTAGACCCACTCACACTGATCAACCATCCACCTCATCAATTCCCCCTTCCCAACAAATTCCACAACACCTAGAGGACAGACTATGCATGATTGAACATTCTTTGCAAACCCCGGCCCTCCAAATGAATAGAATGGATCATAATCTTTCAATTGCCATGTCATCTATGATCCCTAGGGCTGATAAGATTGACTAGCAACTTGACTCTCTATAAGCTCTAGTAGAATCATTCAATGGTTAAACCTATCATTCCCATTTCACTCCACCTCAAACCCACTTCTATCCACTTCAAACTCACTTTCCATCACCTCCACATCACTCATCACTAATTATAAACAACTTACTGGTAATAGTGATGTCTTCACCTTCACTTCCTCATCCATCTTCATCATCTATTATTCCAGAGGTTGCTCAACCTGAGAGTCAACCTCCTCCAACATAACCTTCGTCAATTCCCAACACTAAAAACCTCTCCAATCTGTCAGATGATTATCTTACCAATCCTCATAAAGCTATTGTCAGACATGGGAAGTATCCCATCATAGTGCTTTTACCTAGAGTTTATTTTCTTCCTCTAGGACCATCCATCTTTTTGGGCTGGAGTTGGATGGATCTCATTAGATCTAGAGAAGTAATACCTGAACAGATTGTGGACCTTGCACCAGAATGGAACACACCCTCAATTCATTCAAAGTGGAGAAGACCTCCCACTCTTCCAGAAACTCTACCACAAAGTCCTCCACATATAGTTGTTGATGATAATCTTGATTTTCTCCTTCATATATCCAATCCAATCAGGATGATGGAATCAGAGTTTAGGATCAAGTTAGCAATTAATTCTCAAGTTGTTATGATATTTCTTTGTCAACATATCCATATACATCCTCAAAAATATCCATTCTCTGAACTTGAGGATCCTAACATACTTCATAGGATTCTACTTCTTCCCAATCCTCCATTGACTCCAAAGAGCCACAAAATTCACATTCCTAATAAAGAGTCAATTCTTCAAGATTACTTTGAGAAACTTCTTAAAATGCTTCCAATATCAAAACCTCTTATAAAAAAGTTTCCATCTCCCTCAGGTCCTCAAAAATTCTTTATTCTCACTAAGGAAGAGTTTACTTTTTACAACAATGCCAACCTAGAGGCCATTACTAACAATCTACCTTTCTCATATCCTCAAATGAATGATCCTTCTATCCAAGAAAAGATAAGGCAGATACAACCTCTACCATGGTGTCAACCTCTTCCATCACCTTCTCCACCTCCTTCCACTACCAAGACCAAAAAGCCACTTGCAATTCCTAAACGAAAACCAACTCCAAAACCAAGACAACCAGAAAACTCCCTGCTATCCCAAAATCAAAACCATCACTAAAACCATCACCTTCTTTATCATAGCCATCCTCTTTAAAACCAAAAAGGAAGCCTAAAATTCCACCTCCTAAAGAACACAAAAAGGCTCCTTTTGAGAGAATAACTATGTATTATCAGGAGTACACAGCAAGGATGAATGCAAACATAGAAAATCTTTTGAAAGGGCTTCCTGTAGTCTTTCCTAAACTGCTAGATCCAACATTTTGAGAGAATTGATTTCATCTATGTTCATAACTATAGACCATACACTCATGAACCTCCTATAGTAGTATGAAAGGATCCATTTTTCATTCCTCCTCCTCCTCCAAAAAGGGCTAGAACATCCAAGCCCTCTCCTCAACCATCTTCTTCTAAACCCAAGTCATCTCTTCCACCTCTTCAAGATGTCCTTTTCAAGACCTACCAGAGAAAATCCAAACCACCCAAATAAACCTGCTATCTTTTACATTTTTTTATTGTTTCTCTGAAGTAATTTTTTTCTGATGTATCTGAGTTGTATATGAAATTTTTGATCAATGAAAAGTTTAATATATATATATATATATATGTGCATTTTTCCTTTGACATACTCCTATTTATTTCCACCTATTTTTATTATGACAAAACAGGGGAGAAAATGTGATATAAAACAAAATGTGAATGAACAATATATGCGTGTATAAGATGGTATGTGAATGAAAATTTTTGTTGCGTGAAATATAATTGAAATAATATACATCAATCCAGGGGGAGCTACACTGATTTAGTCAATAGAAATTATTTATTACTTTTAATTAATTGTTAGTTAAGTTTTGAAAGGTATATCGCTCACTATTTTATCATCATCAAAAAGGGAGAGAATGTTGAATGTGCTATCTAGCTTGATTTTGATGATAAACATTCTTAACCAAGTATATTTTGATGATGAGCAAAAACATGAGTGAGACATTAAGGTACTAACAAATTATTCTCAAGAATATTGCAAAAATATTAACTAATACTCAACTTGAGACTAACCATCAAAATGATAAAAGGAAGACATAAAGTAATTTCTCTTTGAAAATTAAGTGTATCAATTTCATATATACTTAAAATAAAAAATAAAATTTTGAAGTCTTGAAGACATGCTTCATCTTCGGAGTCAGCCCAAGGCAAGCTTCAGAGTCATCACTGAAAAGCTTCAAAGACAAGGGAACAATCTCTCATAATTACAAAGTCACCAGCTTTGGATTCAGCAAAGAAGTTTCGGAGCCAATAAAGCTTTTCGAAGACAAAACGGAAAATAGTGACAGAGTGTTGATAACACTTCGGAGTCAAGAATTCTTAAGCTTCAAGGTTAAGTCATTTTGCCTTTGGAGTCACCGATATATTTACTTTGGAGAGGGAAATACGCTTTGGAGTAACCAATCAGCTAAGTTCGGAAGAAGAAAGAGGCTTCGGAATCAAGAGAAAGGTGCTTCGGAGATAACAAACTCCTTCGGAGTCATAATCAAAGCTAAAGACTTAATACTTCAAAGTCACCGATATACTTACTTCGGAGACAATCCAGACTTTCAGAGTTGACTCAAGCATTTCAAGTAAAGCCAATATACTTTTAGAGTTAATAGAGTATTTCAGAGACAAAGATCCATTTCGGAGTCACCGAACAGTTTATGTCAAAAACAAAAATAGACTTCAAGACCCGACGTGAGTCATTTCAATAGTGCCATTTCAGAGCCTCCAAAGTAGATCTTCAATGCATCCAAAACGAAAGCGACTTGCGAGCTGAACAAAGACTTCATGCCAAATACTAACTTCGAAAGATTTGATACTAACTCATTGCCTTCAAAATGAAGCTGAAAGTGCAATGGTCTTAAATTCGAACATTTTTCAATATTAAATTTTTCCCACCTACCGCAACAGGAAAAGTCAGAAACTCCAAGGAAAAGTTAGAGATCTCAAATATAAAAGGAATTAAGTGAGATCCAATAAGATAATAGTTTTTACATTGAAAATCAGAGAGAGCATTTACAAAAGACTTTAATACTTTTCTTCTATGATTTTAGCTCCACTACAATTTATTCAGAGAAGCATTCAAAGCCATACATCCACTCAACAACTTCTAGAGATCTAAATCCTATTGCATTTATTGTTATATTATTTATGTTTATTGCTTTCAAACTTCATACAAAATCAGTCTATTAGAGGCATTAACATTTGTACACTTTCATTTTTTCATATCTTTGCAAGTTTGTTAACTTGCATCTGTGTAGTGAAAGCAAGTAGAATACTTGCTGAGTATTTGTGTAAGTTTATTGGTGAGCTTGAAAAACCAACTTGTATAAGTTCATTGGTGACAAGTGTTAGAATCTGAGTTTAGCAGAAAAGGTTAACTCAGAGAAGTGAAGTAGGGACCCAAGTGAAGGGCCAAACCAATATAAAAATATCTATCCAAGTGCATTACTTTATTAATCTCCTCTTTAGTTCTTGTGCTTGAATCTTCATTAGGCCAAAAATTTTAAAGACTCAATTCACCCCCTCCCAACCACCCCCACCCCCCTCTCTTGATTCACCATTTGAACAAGACCAACAAGGTAATCACATAGCATTTAAAGACTTTTATAATTGTTTGAGATTCATTCTTTACTCAACTCTTCTAAATACTCTCCTTAGTAGCTTGGGTTCCACTATACCAACCAAACTTTACAATTTAGTGCAACCACACTCTTCTTGATTCTAGCTAAAGGGAACATATAAGCAATTTAGTGCCTATGCACTCTTCTTGATTCCAACTTAAGGGGACATGAATACAATTTAGCAAATTGATTATGAGATGTACTCCAATAATCAAACTGCTCTTCTTGAGTTTGGCCTCAAATACCAACTCAAGGCAATAAGACAATTTAAATGAGAAAAGGAGAAATTACACTTTTAAAGAATGTTATAGTTTGAGCATAGGGGAAGACTTGAAAATGCCTTAACCTGGCTTTGAATGTAGAGAAAAGTGCTTTCCAGAAAGTTGTTGTGAGCCTTTAATGAAGAACTTGAAGATTAAAGGTCTTGAAGGCTTTGAATGCCTATTACTTTGAGTAGATGAAGATTAATGCTCTCTTAATGCTTGTAAAAATCTTAAAACATCCCTAAATAACTCCTTTTATAGATGCAATCAAAATGGAGTCATTATTGGAGGATAGGTGGAGTTCATTAAATGAGAAGGAACATTCAAATTTTTTAACTATTGAAGCATCAGGTGGATTGCATGCAACTATAGTAACTAGCTGCTATTTGATAGGTGATATAGTTGGTAGTTGCGGTATCAACTGCAGTTGGAGCCATGGCTTCCTCCCAAACCTATCTTTCTATCCATTGGCAAGCGAATCACAGGTAACTGCAGTATTGGATGTGCTCTAAGCAGTATCACAAGTGGCTAGGGTTTGCCAAGCACTTCTTCAATAAATGTAGCAGGCGGTATGTGGTGGCGCCTCCGGCTTTGGCTATAGGGTAGCAAGCACTATCCACAGGAAGCTGGGGTATTGACTGTGAATGTCTAGGGACTACACTCTTCTTGAAGACTCTACTGGCAGTTGCCAACTGAGGTCCTACTTACACTTTACTGCACTTTATTTTTCATATTATGGCACATTTCCACAATAATCCCATTATGAGTTTATTGATTATTAAAAAATAGACTTGTATATTTGATTTGCAAGTTGGAGCATTCACAATTTACCACATTTAAATGATTGACAAAACTCATACAATTCTCAATAACTTAAGATTTCTATATGTTCTATTAATTTGTATCAATTTGAAATAAATATATCACATGCATTCTAAAACATTTTTGTAAACATAAAAGACAACAAATTAAGGCATAATCAAACATATTTAAATGAATCAAGCCATGAAGTAGACTATAGAAAGTTTGAATAGGAATGGAGTTCCTATTCAAAACTTTAAACTATTAAGTTTTGCAACAGGCTTGACATAAATGCCTTGGGATTGCAGTTCACTTCATGACATGTACATTCCATTTAATACCATTAACCACACAATCTATGTCATGAAACCAAAATAGATATAAACATAGATTCATATGAATGTGAATTTTAGAATGTCAAATCAACAATTATAAATATCCATATTAATCAAGAAGTATCAAACAATAATAGAGAGTACTAAGAAATATGCCAAGAAATACCAATCCAATACATACTAGCCTAACTACATGACCACTCAACATAAAAATACATCCATCCTCACTACTTGGGCCACTCTATCACTCAAAAGATCTCAAAAAGCCCTACTCCCCTTCCCTTTTTTGTCAATCAACAGGGGTCTAGGAAGTAGTGGGTGCATCTTGAGTGTCGATAATAAGCTCAAATTTTATCATATTTTAATTCATAAATTCACATGTTTAGATTCTCAATTGATGTAATTTCACTAGTTTTAATTATATATTATACTTAATGGAGTTAATTTCTCCAAGTGATCACGATCGAATTGAAGGCTGTAGAGTTCATTGAAGCTTAGAAGTCACCTATATGTCAAATTGGTTATAACTTGAATTTTGATTATTCCTTCATTATATTTATTTACCTTAGTTTGGATTGTCAACCAAGAGATTATTTGAATCATTACAAAGTGTGTAAGTGATTCAACTATACAACCTTTTGGAGTTGTTAATCTAGAAAACAGAGAATTTATACCACTTGTAACTTTGGGTTAAGTTGACTAGTGGAACCCAAGTTAGAAATTTAACTTGGAGAGCAGAGTAGGTAGGATTTGCCAAACTAGTATAATTTTTGTGTCTTTGATTTTATTTGAGTGGTTTAATATTTTGATGTATTTAATGCACTTTCATTAACTCTATTTTCTTAAGCTATAGTATGGGACTAACAAGTCATATCAAAGCGGTCATTGCATTACTCATAATGATCTACCATGGCTACTAGAAAAAGTAGCGAAAGTGGAAATCACAACAATAGCAGAAATGGAAATAGTAATATAAGCAATGGATTTGCATTTCAATTCTCTAATTTTTCGAGAGGCTATCTTCAAATAAACTCTGATATTTAATCCTTATTACATCATATTATTCATTTCTTTTTCCTTTACTTTCATGTATTTCTATTTTTTTTTTTACCTCTTTTCCTCCTTCCTACAAGAATTCTAAACCATAACTATTTTTAACTAAGGAAAATACTTCACCAAAATTTTAATGTAACCTTATTAAGGAAAATATTTAAAAAATTATGATGTTTTAATTATATCAAATTAAATTATTATACTTATTTTATATATTTAGCTATCATATCAAAAATCATGTTCACCGGGAACTCACGCGTGGGCATACTAGAAAACTATTAAATTTGTTGTTTTAAAGAGTTTTCATTTGCTATAGTTCATCTAAATTTTCAATCCAAACGATTTTAATTGTATGAGTTCATCTAAGTTTTCAATTCAAATTATTTTAATTGTATGGAAATAAATTAAATGATTAATTTTGATCTAATCAAAGGATCATAATAGCCTCAATAAAGTTACACATAAAATTTTGGCAAAACCCATTGGAATATTTTCCAATAATTAAATGTATGCATTTATACACAAAGAATATACAGCATGATTTATGTTATTTGGGATCCTAAAATAATTTCGTGGTTGCCGAGATCTAAGATCTTTGTAACCCCCTTTACATGCAACCCGCGTCCCCACCCTATATTCAGCTTCATCTTGAGCTCCTGAGTGATTTAATGGCGTGCTTTTCCTTTTCCAGGAGTTGAGAGCGGCACCCTAATTTGAAACCACATACTTTGATACACCGGCAGAGGGTGATGAATTCTACTCAGCCACTACGAAATGACCTACGAAGTTCCATACGCAGACAACATATAACTTAAAATGAATTTCCTCCTTGCGATTCAGTTTCCATATGTATTGTGACCTAAATACCGAGCATTTATTGTACAATTGTTTGACATCCATGTATGGTTGAAAATCAACGATTCCAACGATCCTATTTCTGCAATCAACTGTCTAAGCACCAATCTCACGTGAGTTTTATACGACGGGCACTAAATTTTCTAAAAAGTTTAGGATGAGATAACGTATGCTTCTATTTACAAATCTGAAGGGGTTGATCGGTTACAAAGGATGGATTTCCATGGAATCACTTGAAAAATCCCTTTTTCAAGCCTTAATTTGGCATGCATTTTCCACAATCAAACCTATTTTTTCTCTCATTATTTATATTTTCATTTGCTGCTTATTTATTTATTTTAAATTTATTTAGTTTATGTTAACATTATCCCTCATCTTTTTCATCATTACTTATATTTTTATTTGGTGCTCATTTATATATTTTAAATTTATTCAGTTTATGTTAATATCATCCCTTATATTACTTAAATCATTTTCATTACATCCGACCCGTATCCTTTTGCATACGCCCAACGGACCACCCCAAGGTGATGAATGCCTGCGCATGAAGCCGCATAAACTGCCGTGTTTGCTGGACACGCGCAACACGTGTGCAAAAACCATGTGTACTGGATGAAGATCCTATCCGTTCATAGCCACGTCATAGACGATAAGCCCTTCATGTGCCGACCAGATTTCCCTAAAAGGTTCTGGATTTTGCCAAGTGTGTGCTTCGTGCAAAGCGCGCGTGCTAGAGGTGCGTGTCTGGCAGGGAACCTCAACATGTCAAAAAGCAAGTAGCCGTTCGCAGTATTCCTACTCTCATTGATTTTATGACCGTTGGAATAAAAGATACGTTACTGTCGTGGAAACCGGAAACCCCCTTTTGACTTCTTCTCCACCCTCAGCTCAGATTACTTCCGTTCTTGAGAGAGAGAGAGAGAGAGAGAGAGACAGAGAGAGAGAGATGGTTGCCAAGATGCCAACAAAGGAGAAGAAAATGGCAGGGGCTCTCAACCCAAATCTCATCAAAGAAACGGTACAGAAGGTAACAGGAGCTCACTCTTCTAAGATTGATTGCATCTATCTTGCTTTTTCCCCCCTCTTTCATTCAATAGTTGGGCTTTTGGGTCCTAAGTCCTAACATTCTCTTTCCTGAATTTTTACTCCGTTTGCTTCAGATGGATCGTTGCATGGCTCGATTGCAAGAACTCCAGTACACTGTCACAGGTGGAAATAAAGTGATCGCAGGGGTCAGCCTAAGTCCTCGAAGCACAAGGGGTTATCTAAGAACCAGCCTCAGATGCAAGCAAGAGTCTCTAAGGTAGCCCAAAACCCAAATTCCCCAATTGGGTTTCTTTTCGTTTTCCCAGATAAGGATCAGAAAATCACCATTTCTTTCTTCTCCACCCCTTAGATATATATTACAAAATTTTCATTTAGGCTTCCCTGGTCGCCTTACCAAATGAGACTCTCCAATTTCTTTTCTTTTTTTAATTTATTCCTCTTTTCCATTTGTGAAGGTTGAGGAACGCAACTCGAGTATCTCCGGCAGGCAAGGTGCAAAACAACACAGGTTTGTTTGTGCTACAGATTGCTATCGTTTTATTTGTTCAAGTTTACATCTGTTTCATCCGAAATGTAGTTCTGAAACTTGAACTAGTGTCGACTTTTAGTGAAGGTTGGCAGTTTTTATCAAGTGAATGGCATAATGTGTTTTTAGGCTTATCTTTAATGATATTCCAACAGGGGAATGGCGTCGCATGTCACTACCAGCAATGCTTGTGAGAGAAACAGTGGCTGAGATCCTTCAAGCCAGCAGATTCACAAAAGAAGTAGCCAAGGCCGTTGCCAAGGCCAACCAAATTGCCTGCAACTATCTGAAGACTCCGGAGACTGGTCAGAAGAGAAGCAAGCCGCTCTTAGAAAGCACCCAACTTCGGGCCAGAAGAAAGAAAGAAAAGCAAGGTGGCCTGCAGTTGGTCCGGTCAGAATCCAATTCCCCTATTCACTCAAGGGTCCGTGCTCGTATCCAATTCAAGGTCTCTCCCCAGAGGAAGGCAGATCTTCCAAAAGAAAATAGACATCTGGCCAATCGAGTATCACCTAAGAACCGACCCTGGGCTAAAAAGACAGTCCTCTTTCCCAATCCTTTATTCCTCTCCTCGCCATCTTCACAACAGAACAAATTCTGCAAGACCAGGTCCCCCGTAATTGCAAAAAGCAGGCAGATTCCGCATAAGTTTCTCATCAAATCACCACCCACATTGTCAAAATTTCCAGCCAAGAACATGAATCCAACAGTCTCACTGTCACCAACAAGACCAACCATTTCCAAATTGATAATGGTTAAAGCCACAACTACAACAACTTCAATGACATCTAAGTTGCGGCAATCCTTCTCACCATCAAAGTTAAGGCGGTCTTTCTCACCATCCAAGTTTGCTCACCGATTGGCATCGCCATTGAAGAGCAGAAATTCTGTTCGCAAGACTGGTGGGTGGATCAGTGGAGTAAAACAGATGCCATCTTCAACTCCCATTAAAATTTCAAGTCGGGGAATTTGATGGGTACTTCCTTCAGTTCTCTGGGTTTGTAGGTTTTTGGGATTTATACCATAAGATATTGTCTTGATATCGTTATTTGACCTCTGTGTTCACCTTATATATGTTTGAGATATTGTTTGATTTTAATCAATAAGTCTTGTGAGTTGTCACGACTTGTAAATTATTGAGTAATCTATTATAGTATACAGCACAAGCATATCAATAGGAAACTTTTATATCAAAATCAAAACTGATGATTTTGCTTGCTAGTTTCTGCACCTAGGTATAAGTTGAGTGACACCCAAGTACTGACATTACAATGGTCAAGAGATTACAATTGGACATATCACAGGTCCTTGGACTTTTACAACGTTTGATGTCTCTAACATTGGTATCCGAGTGAGCACCAGGCCATGAATTCAAGGACAGTTTCCAAAGGCCAAATTGTGGCTCGGGTAAGTGTACCGTCTCAGAAGCGCTAGCGGCACATATTTATGGCCTATGTTTCAGCTTGTTGTGATAACAATGATCAAATCATGTGAAGAATTGTTTCCCCTTGGGATCCTTCTTTAGCCAGGTTTGCACAGACAACAGAGTCATAGTGTTCATTTTGTTGCAAATTGGTTACCGTAGTTGCATGGAAATCACAGGACTGGAGTTGCATTGGAATGATAACTCATCTTGTCTGTATGGCTTCAGTAGGAAAGATGTCTTCACTTGTTGCATGGGGGCTCTAGTGATCTGCACGGTGTCAAGTGTTCTGATGAGATGATAACTCACGTTGTTGAGTTATTTCAGTAGCAAAGAGCGGGGAGAGATTCATTTGTAATTTAAATTCTTTTGTCTGTATTTTCATTCATTGGAATCAATAACATTACAAGGCGTTTCATCTAGTTGGAAGATCGAGAATTTTTGAACTTGCTTCTAAAAGACCTTTTTTTTCTCTACTTCATACCATGGTTGTGACCAATTAGAAATTGTTCTCATTTTGTCCTGATATATTAGTTGCTGCCAAGGCCTGATCCTATGTCTTCTTATGGGATAGAGGATGAAAAGTGAAGAATAGATTTTGCTGCACTAGTTGGCTATGATCATCCCCTGAGTCCTACTGGCAGTTCAAATTGCTCCAGCCGCATATATTGCATGATTATCTCCTCACTTCCTACTAATTGGTATGAGATTTTTGTTAGACCCGTTTGGGTGGGGTTGATTAGAAGTCTAGTCAGAATTACTGAATTTAACGTTAAGGGAACCGTAAAAGTGGACCTATTGGATCCGCTCTCTTCTTAAAGCATGTCAGAGTGACTCCACTGGATGTCCTTACACTCCCATTGTGCTGAAAAAGGTCATGATTGGACACAAACCTTGTCTGTTTTGTCAATAGTTGTTTTGTCATGATTGGACATTCCATTAAAAAATGCCATTAGTTGTTTTGTCTGTTTGATTTCTAGCCAATTTTATCCTTCATGTGCGATCATAAGTACATTCCATAACCATCTTGCACTAACGAAATTTTGCCACTCCTTGTGCAATTCGATTATCATCTATATAGGTGCAAATGGCCAGAGCTGAAGGCAAGCAAAACCATACTGGCCTAAGCCATCAGCCACTCCATGCCCAAAGATGAGTAGTCTCAAAAATACATCATGAACCATTTGAAAATCCAAGATCCATGTTCAGAGGTGAATGGTCTCACAATTATATCATGAAAGGTTTGAAAATACCTTCGCAGATGTGAAAATGGATGTTTTGTGTAGAAGCAAACACTTTGTAGGGTTGAAAAGGATCTATCAACTCTAGGTGATAGAAGTCGAGTTTCTTTTCAATAAGCAAATTATCAATCAATGCTTCCTTCAGAATTTAGGAAGGGAAAAGATCCAACAAAATGCGTTCTATTGCAAGAAACATAGAATAAGGGGCATTGTTGTCATTTCAAGTTAAAATATATCTAATTGATAGTAAATATCATATTTGGAGTGCTAAAATTTACGATCACTTCCATCTAAGCTATAGATCATTAAATTATACATGTGTTTGACAAAAATGCTATTTATTAAAATATATGTTTATCATAAAAATTAAAATTTTAAGTTATTTTCATAAGATAATGGATTTTAAAAGAGGATTTTTTATTTTTATGACATAAATTATTTAAATTTAACCTTCCCTAAATATTTAGTAATTATTAATTTAAAAAAGATAAATTTCATCTATTTTTTTAAAATTTTCTATGAAAATTTTAACTATTATTATCTGTATGTTTAACAAGGTTTAATGAGGTTTAATAGAGTTTAATATCAATTAATAGCATCTAACAAGCTTTTTGTTAGACTTTAACAAGATTTAACAGGCCTATTTAACGGGCTTTAATAGAAATTAGTGGACTTTAACGACGTTTAATGACTAGGGGTGCAACTCGTGTTAGTCAAGATCAAGTTAAGGTCAACCTAACCCTAACCTAAGATCTAGAACCCCAACCCTAACCCTAAACCAAATTCGATAGGTCGGGTTTAGGTTGAATTCGGTTTGAATTTGTATTACATGAATAAGTAAAAAAAATAACTATTCATTTTCAACATTCAACAACATTCAAAAAAAATTAATTCATTACATACTTAAAATTTACATATTTAACATTAAGCTAAAGTTTTAAATTCAAATAAAATAATAAGTTTATCAAGTAGATAAATAAAACACAAGTTCAAATAATACTTAATTAGGTCCAAGGAGATTTTCAAAAAAAACATGGAGATGGGGATGAAACTAGGGAGGTAAGATCAACTAAGGAAAAACACGTTTGTACTAAGAATAGAGATAGGGTCATGGAAATGATATGAGGTTGGTACATCATTTGTGCTTCATAAAAGAAATTTCAAAACGAATGAACAATGTAATATGAGTTATGAGAAGAAAAAATGTATAGTTTTTATTTTTGTAACTAATAATATGTAATTCGAGTGGCTTTTGAGTTAAGTTGTCATCAACTCAAACCCAACCTAAATTATAATTTGGGTTTGGGTTAACCCAAAGAAGAATTAGGATTCGGGTTGCCATCAGCCCAAACCCATAAAAATGTCGAGTTGGGTTCGAGTTAACCCAACCAAAGTTGCACTCCTATTAATAACGTCTAATGGAGTTTAATGGGCTTTGGGCCCCCATTCAAACTGGGCCTGAATAAATATAAAATGTATTTTAAGTCAACTCTAATGATTAAAATCTATATTTAATAAAAAATTTATCATAATATTAATTTCTAAATAATTATACATAATATTTACAAATATTAGTTAATAGAAACGATATTTGAATCCTTTTAATAATTTTTAATGGTGTTTAATGGGCTTTAACATCATTTAACGTTGATTAATATGATCTAATAGAATCTAACAAGAGTTTATGGAGGTTAACAGGCTTTAAAAGAAATTAATAGACTTTAGCAGCGCTTAATGACATTTAATAGAGTTTAATGGGCTCTAGGCCCCCATTCAAACTAGGCTTGAATAAATATAAAATATATTTAAGTCAACTCTAATGACTAAAATCTATATTTAATAAAATAATTTATCACAATATTCATTTCTAAATAATTATACATAATATTTACAAATATTATTTGACAAAATTGCTCATTGAAATTTTTTTAATAATTTCTAATGGTGTTTAATAGGCTTTAACGTCATTTAACGTTGGTTAATATGATCTAATAGAATCTAACAAGAGTTTATGAAGGTTAATGGGCCTTCACAAAAAATACTAAGGTTTATAGTAATGGGCTTTAATAGCAGCCACCAACGTTTAATGAAAGTTAATGGGCTTTAACAGAATCTAATATAGTTTTATGGTAGTTAATGGGCTCTAACAGAAATTGTGGATGTGCTTTTTTACTATCAATTAACATCATCTAATTGCGACTAACAGCATCTAACGAGGTCTAACTCCAGGTATTTTTCAAGCCTATTTGAGACTTGAGGCCCACCAATATTCTAGGGGAAGAAATCAGTTGACGACTCCTACAGTCCTTGCAAAGAACCCATTTTTCGGACAACCTGTCACCTGTATTTACTTCTAAACATTCCAAAATCAGCATGATTCAACTAATGGTTTGTTGTGATTGATTATTATTTATAGTAGCATGTCATTTGTAGCATTAAATAGGTATTAAACCACAAACTGTAGTAGATTTCTTCTTTTTAAAGTTGTATCTTGCTTGCACAGGGGATTTGTCTCATTACTCTCTCCATGCACCATAGCGGTAAATTGGTATTAAACCATTTCTATGGTTGGTTTAGCATTTTAATGGTTTGCTCTTTATCATGAATATGTGGGTGGATGATCTACCCATGACCTCCAAGGAAGCAGTCTCTGTATCTCTTTTTCTCCATGTCCTTGAATTTTCTTGAAGATGGAACACCAGCTCAATGAGTTGAGGACATTGTTGAATGATGTAAAGGTAACCCAAGCAAAAAAGTTCTTTGTGAGGCTCTATTTCTCTGATTCATTCTTGAGGATAGCTTATGCTTCTTCCACTAAATAATTTTGGTGGGTTTGCAAGAAACCCAACTACAAATAAAAGCTCATTTGAAGGATACAAGATCAACCACCACTCAATTAATGGTATATATTTAGTGTCTATCATTGATTCTTTATTTTACCACATCTTTGAGGGTAGCCTCTATTTTCGTGGCAACAGCTAAGAGCTCCTCTAGTGTTTTAAGCTTCAAGCCCACTAGTTTCAAGCTCATTCAACACATTTCAGTTAGACTTAGGCTCTCGTGGGACTGGGCATTTTACTGCCTCCATACTTTAATAAAGGAATCGAAACCACTATTGTGCGCTTGCTTAGTGGTGAACTGCAAGATAGTGGTAGATTTCTTGTCCTCATCCGCCCATGAGTTTATGCTTCCAACAGGCAACCTGGTATACCAATCGAATGCAGTCTCGTTGTTATCCGAATATTAACTATCATTTAGACACATTTTTAAGATTGTTGTAGTGATTCTGACAATGAAAGGAACTTTTTACATTGCCATGACATCGTACTACCATAAGTAGGTTTATAGTTGGCTTAACCAATTTAGTTTAGATGCTGAAATTTGTATTACATTAGCTAAACTCTACCTAACACTTTACGGAATACTTGGGTATGTCGTTCTTGTTAGCGTGAATGAATAGTTTTGATGATAAATAAAACTCAAAGTGCTTAAGTATACAAAAACATTTTGTAGAAGCATAAAAATGCGCAAATGAAGTTTAACATTTTGAAAAAAATAGAAGAGGAAAATGGGAGCTTTGAATCTTGTTAATAATCAGATGCAACAGAAAAAATAAAAAGCTCAAGACAATTTAAAGAAACAGATTGTTCATCCATGCCATAAAGACCTATCCAAAGTCTGCCATATTGACTGCTCAAACAAAGTAAAAGATGAAGGTGTTCATCCACAGTTCGAAGTTCATCCAAAGGTTTAACCCAGATGCCTCAAACAAATGCATAAGGCCATGGACAAACCAAAATAAAGAGAAATTTCATCTGAAGATTCAAGGAAGATGCCTTGGACAAATGCAGTAGACAAAGAAGAGCTTCAGACAAAGTAACAGTTTAGTGAGTTTGTCCGAAACTTACTTTGGGTAAATAGGATGAAGTGCCAGACAAAGCAAAATAAAAAAATTTCATCTGATTGAGAATGGCTAAGCAAAGTAACGGTTCAGTGAGTCTGTCTGAAACTTACTTTGGATAAATGGGATGAAGCGCGGGACAAAGTGAATTGGCCAAATTTGCTTGAACTTAATGCCTTCTTCCTAAAATCATGAAACAATCAGTGTTGTAGACATTCCCTCACCCGATGCTTACCCAAAGCAAAAATTTATCTTCTAACTCGAGGCAAAAAAGGTGTTGCAAGCATTTCATCTAATGAAAATTAATTAGAGGATGATAATTTCAAAACAACTAATCAAAATGGTGTTCTACAATTAATGGAGGTCACCTACCACTAACGGCTAAAATTCAAAGTTGATATAAATGGAGTAAAGCTGGATGAAAGAGATAACTTTTGAGAAGAAGAAACATTGACTGCTTACTCCTTCCTACGCTACAACCTTCATTCATCTTTCAAATAACTTAAGAGACTTTGCACTTAATCCTTCTGCATCATTTTTGAAAGGCCTCTAACTACTTTCTGGGAAGATCATTTACCTCTGCATTTAAAGCTTCAAACTCTTTTCCTGAGCTTATTGTGAGATATTTGTAACAGTGTGCTTAAACTTTCACATCTTTATATCCTCGCAATTTCCTTGAGCAGTTGTTAACTAGGTTCAAGAAAATTCGTGACTATCCAAGTGTAGACAAGAGCTACCTTATTTACGCCCCCTAGAGTTGGAATCTAGAAGAGTACTGAGAGTACTAGTTTACATCCCTTAAAGCTAGAATCTAGAAAAGTACTGGAAGCACTATGTAAGCCCTCCTAGAGCTTATCTACAAGAATATTGGAGGCACTATTATATTTTTGCTATAGTGAGATAGTGGATACCAAGACACTAAGAGAAAAATATGCTTGGAAGAGTGGAGTAGGAACGATTAGCCAAACCACTATAAAAATCCCTTTATCTTATTTATTTATGTGATTGCTATTTGATTAACTTACTTGCTAGATGAATGTTATATTTTAAAGGGGTCTAGAAAAAGTTTTAAATTCCCAATTCATCCCTCCCCTCTTGGATATTTACCTTTCTTTAGAGACTAACAATTCTATCCTCTATGATGTTAATACTAAGTAGCTTCCATTTTTGTATTTTTGTTTAATTTGTAAGAGCTTGTTATGTATGAGGTTTGGTAGTGTTTTATGTGGATAAGGTTTTGGTGTTGTTGTTTGATATTGATGACTTCACAGTTTCTTTCTTTTTCTCATCCTTTGTCAAGATCATGGATCTGCATAGCATTCTATTCAAAGTTTAGCCACTAAAGTTGCATCCATGTTTGAATTTATCATCCACATCTTAGAACGGTAGAGCTAGCATACTCTCACTTTTGCAATTGCTCATACTTGCATTGTCCAAAATGAACCAAAAAATGTGTGTTTGGCCAATGAGTTGGCCTAGATTTCACCACTCAAAGATTGTGGTTATGAAACACTTTAGTTTGCTAATGAGCTCTATTAGATTAGGTGTGGCTTTGGGGCATTTTTGTAGATGTATGTTCTATGAAACCTAGATTGAAACTCAATTGGACTTTTGTCTTTTCCAATCAATGTGGATTTTAAACATGACCATGAACTTTGAAGTCTTTTGATGAATACCCTACATATTTGATGCTCCTCTAGCATAATAATTCAAATAATGGATCGAAAGCTTCACATAATGGATTAAAATCATTATTTCAATCCCCATATATTGATTTGTTGGTACATGTTAGGGAAATAAGATATTATACTTCCTAGGGAAAAGAATTTTAAAAGAAAAAATCTAAGGAGGTGTGCTTGTTTGTCTGCAAGACTGGAACAACTTAAATCCAATGCTTGTCACTATTTGGGTATAAGATGGATGATGAATACCATTTGTGTGATTTAAAGGTCCAAGATTCAAATGAGTGGAAGCTTGCCAACCTTTTCATCTATAAATTCCATCAGAACTGTAGTTTACTTGTGTGCCAATTTGTTTGTACTGCATATCAAGATATCATCTATGTATTATGATTAGGCCATGTGCATCAAGCAGTGCAAAATGTAACTAGAAAATCAAGCAAATAGATGGCTTTCATTCCACTACATTGTTTGCACTGCATTCAACCTGTCCTACAGTAACCACTGCTCCATCAAATAAAACATCACAACAATGGATTTGCTTTAATCTTGAGTGAGCACTTATGCAAATCTATCGATGTTTTTAGGTGGCATTTTATTGTTTTCTATGATATTATTACCATGATAATTAGAAAAAGGTGATATTGCAATCTCTTTGATCTTCCATAATAAGTTGTCATCATTGTAGTAGTTGATAGCGTACCATTTTTCACCCCTTTTGGTGATTATACTTTCTTCTTATTTCCAAGATATTCGAAAGAAAGGAAAATTGGAGAGCAATCCAAAAGGCTTTCTTTTAGAGATGCTTGGGAGATGGTATCCCAATGAAGTTGGCTAAGGAAAATTTATAAAGGCTCTATCCAATTTGCTACCTCATAATTTGAACCAAAACTATTATTGTATCAAGCAAGCATGCTTACTGAAAGTTGTCTTCAATGACCTTGAATCCATCAACATATCCTGAAAGAAAATCATTGGTTGCTCCCTACTTGATAGGACTCAAGCTGAATCTCTCATGACTATAGAGTGCAGAATCGAAATTTGTAATCCGATGCTTGGTTGATGCATGCAAGTAATGATACCAAAGGAAGGAAGGACTGGTTGAATCAGGCATTTCAAATGAATATGCTAACTAGAGTTGTCTCTTTGGCATAAGGACCAGCAATAGGAGGATTTTTAGAGAAGACCCTAATGGAAGGAGAAGAAGTAGAGGGATTGCTAAAGACCGTATCGAAACCCAGCCCATCAAGCTTCAAGGTGAGAAATGGAAGAAAGCATTTGGGTTCTAAGTTAGATGACAAACATCCAAACATCCAAATTTAAGTAGTTTTGAGTGTCAGCCTAAGATTGGTGCTATCAATTTGATCAAATAATCAAAAAAGAAATCAGAAAATTTTCTTTTATGATAGATCTCTTTGATAAGTTCTCTTAGGGTTTTCCAATTCGAATTTATTTTCCTATATTTTTATAATTTATTTGCAATACATTTTTTTACTATCAAGAATATGAGGTAAGGGAGGGTGAGGCGTCCCCGTATTCCATCTTTGCTTTTCACATCTCAATAAAAGCTAATAGTGTAGAAGCCTCTTCTTCTCCTCTACTTTTACCAAAAAATGCTATTTATAATCTATGGTTTTGAGCACCTTATTATTAGATCAGCATTACACACAACAAATTCGGTCCAATGTATAGTAAGTCATTTTAAATTCGCATGAGACATGAAATGAATCATCATTTAAGAAAAGTAATTGTCACATCTTCAATGGTTCAAAATAACATTCAATGATACATGTTCCGTGAAATTTGCACTCTCCAGAGACTACAAATTCCAAAATTCAATGGGAATGAAATACTTCAAGTTCTGTGAATCGATGCCTCCAAGAGCCATACACAAAATTGGGTGCACTCCCACTTTTTTGTTCTTTTTTCGCTATTAACCTCCTTTTGCATGAACACCATTAAGCTTTAGATGTTGAAGTAAAGTCCACACTGTTAAGTCTAACCCCTTTTACTAAGCTAGATTTGGATGACGAATGAGATTAAATAAATTAGTTTTGATGATAAACAAATAAATGAGAGAAGATTTAAGGTACTAACAAATTACTTTCCAAGTGTTGCAGTATTAATATCAAAACAGATTAAGAAAAGTAATAAAGAAATGCTCAAATAAAAAGACGCTCAAGAGTCACTTCAAAACTTGCTTAGAGGCTTGGCATGAAAAATCAGAAGTTAAGAAGAAATTAGAAGTTAACCAAAAGTAACGCAATAATGTTTCAAAAATAAACATGAGTAACTTAGAATCACTCAGAAGACGCATAGAAGCAAGTCAGAAGCAACACAATGATGCAATTCAGAAGAACTATATTATTACACAGAAGTAAAGCAGAACATTATCACACTGCACAGAAGTAATGCAGAAGCATCATAATGTTACTCAGAAATAACTCAGAGTTCTATTACCCTGCACAAAAGTAACGCAGAACTCTATGAAAATACTCAGAAATAAAGTTGAAGTATTATCACACCACATAGAAGCAACCCAAAAGACAAGTCACATAATCAAAACCATGTTAGAAGAATTCATGGAATAACAGAAGTAACGCAGAAGCAAAATAGCATTACACAGAAGTAATGTAGAACATGTCATGACCCATAGAAGTAGTGCAGAAATCAAGACAGAAGCTCTCTCAGAAATATGTTCAAGTAAAGCATAAATCATAAAGATATATAGAAGAAAAGTCCAAGCTTCATAGGCAAATCAGAGACTATTTAGAAACAACTCAGAAGAGAATATCAGAATCAAAGCCTATATTACATAAGCAAATCAGAAACTGCTCAGAAGTTCTTCAAAGGCTTAGAATGTATCCATTGAAGATTAAAACAACGGACAGGAATTTTGAAGCAAAAACTGCCAAAAGACTACTTAACACAGAAGTTCCACAGAACCACTTCAGAAATTCTGTTGAAATATAAATCAAAGCACAGAAGTTCTGAGGATGCACTCAGAATTTTTGAACTCCGACCACTTACAAAAGTCATCACCAAACCTGCCTAACCAGTTTGAAAATAATGCCAAAGATTGCAATAGCTAAAATTTCAGTTAGGGTCCAACACTCGTAGGCCTGGTAGCTATAGTTCCAAATCTTCCAAAAATTGCACCCAAAACAAACAAGTGCATCCCTTGTAGGATGGAGAGGGAGAGCATCCTCTGTAGGCCTTGCTAGTTGCCATTTCTTCATCTTCATCATAAGTAATTTTGACTCATAGAAATAGAGTAGCCAAACAAATTCATCTAGGGAACAACCAAAAACAATTACTACAAAAGAATAAGAAGCAAATTCACAGAGTTGACTAGAATTGGGATTTGAACTTCTCATAGAAAACAATATATGAGGAAGTCTAGATAGTAGGTGCACAACATAGCACAGGACAACCATCATTTTTCACAAAGACAACAGGATAAGCTCCAAACACCAAATAAAATATAAACTCTTGAATAAATTTCTACAGGACAGCTATCAAGAGCAACACTATAAATTAAATATAAACTCTTGAGTGACTAGTAAATGCCACTAAGAGCCTGTTTGGATTGGATAGGAGTAACATGTTGATTAGCAATTGAAAGAAAGGCAATAATGGAGTGGAAGTTATAAGCAAACAAAAAAATAAAGATAAAATAGTTTTAAAAACATGACCAAGATAATAACTAATAGTGGAAAGCCTGATCTAGCAAAAGTTAAAGCACTAGAATACATTGCGCCCATGGTTTAGTCATGTCCAGTGATATGCAAGCAAGCCATGCATTCACATAGTGGTAGGGTGGGACAAAGCATTCACATAGAGACACAAAGGAATCTCTCTCTCTCTCTCTCTCAACATAATCCTCCTGTTTTATGTTTTAGCAGTTTTATAACTCTAAGTTGATCTGAGCTGAGGGTAGAGGAGATGTATATACTTCTTCTTGTTTTAGTTGTTTTACAGCTTTGAGTTGAGTTGAGCTGAGCTAAGGGTGGAGGAGATGAATAGATAAATTTCCTCCTATTTTAGTAGTCTTATAGCATTAATTTCAATAGCATACAAACCAAAAATGGCCAAACATATCGATAACAAAGCTAGCTTGATGAAGACACATGCAAGGATTAGTTAGCCCCCTTCTCACCCAGCTAAAAGCTTTAAACACATATGCTAGCAAAATAACTCATAAAAAATAAACAAAATTGATACACTTAAAACAAGAGAAAATGGGTCATCCTACCAAACATTTCAACATAACTAGTAAGTTCAAATGATTAAACAAACAGCCTAAGAAAACAAATACAATGGGCTAGCTAATTTCATTCGCATTCATGACATTCTATCTTTCATTTCCAACATGAACGCATCACAATTCCCTAATAAGAAAAAAATTATTTAACAAAAAATAGAGGAAAAGAGGAAATAAGGAAAAAGTCAGACTTAAGAAATATAATTGCTATTTTACTAAGGTAAATGTGGGGAGACTCCCATCCCTGACTTTCTATGGTTGAATCTCTCTCTTACACCTCTTCAAGATCTTCTTTAGCTTTGAAAATCCAACCCCAGGAAGTTGCTTCTCCTACCCTTTCATGTATTTTTTATATTTCTTACAAAACGTCATCTTCCTCTCTCTTTACAAATACAACCAAGCCCTAATGAAAATCCGCAAAAGAATGATCTGCATGCACAGAGAGATGGATTTCCTGCAAAACCCATTCCTTTCTCCCTCACTCTCTCCAACTGTCTTGTTTCTAATAAAAAACTTAAGAAATTCTTACAAAAAGATGAAGAGATAAAAAGATCAACAAAGCAAGAGATCAATGCTACAGAGATCTTTGCATAGCACTTACCTATTAGCACAGGGTGGGGTTTCTTGGTCTCCTGACACAAGGGGTGTAGAATCGGGAGGACAAGGAGAATAGGTTTTTGCTAGGGCAAGCCGTCTACAGACAGTGAATTGCTAGGAAGACAAGAATGAGTTTTTACTAAGGCAAGCACA